>APFE031153521.1:8432-20130 GCA_000404065.3 Pinus taeda | reverse complement strand
CCAGATATCTGTTTTGCAGTCAACACGATGAGTCAGTTTATGTGTGAGCCTAGGAAGGTTCACTGGGTGGCTGCAAAACACATTTTGCGGTACTTGCAGGGGATAGTGGATTATGGTCTGGACTACAGGGAGGGAGATGGAGTGAGATTGGTAGGATACACTGATTCTGATTGGGCAGGTTGTGCTTTTGATAGGAAGAGTACTTCAGGGTGTTGTTTTGGGTTGGGTTCAACAGTAGTGTCATGGTTCAGCCGGAAGCAGCAGTCAGTAGCACTGAGTTCAGCAGAAGCAGAGTATATGGCAGCCAGTCTAGCTAGTTGTGAGGCCATCTAGCTTCGCAAGATGTTGTTTGGCTTATTTGGTCAGCCGTTGAGACCTTCGGTGATTTACTATGATAATCAGAGTTGCATTAAACTCACGGAGAATCCAGTATTTCATGACAGGTCAAAGCATATCGGGATCAGATATCATTTCATCAGAGACTATGTTCAGAAGGGAGCTGTGAAGCTTGAGTATATTTCCACTGATAAGCAGGTAGCAGACATTCTTACCAAAGCCTTATCACGGGGCAAGCATGTTTACTTCAGAGACAAGATGGGTGTGGTGAGGAACACCTTCCTCGGTAAGAGGGAGTGTTGAAATTTGGTACCGGAGGACAGGTAGTTCCCTTAGGCTTTGATCTTTGGCCTAGGGAAAAGTGTCCAAAAGATTTTAATTTTTCTCCTAAAGTGACTTTATAATTTTTATAAAGTTAAAATCTAATTTAAAAGTGACTTTAAGTGATAAAGTTACTAAGTCTAATTTTAAAGTGACTTTTATAAAGTCAATGAAAAATTAGAAAGGAAAAGTGACTTTGGAAATAAATGACTAAGTGGGTCTTTATTAAAGTGGGTGAATTAAAAAATAGAAAGTGAGATTTAAATGTGCATTTAATCTCAGCCATTGATCTAAATCTATCTCAGCCATTGGATTTAGGAATCACCCAAAAGTCATTTAGGGTTGGGTTAAAGGAGGAAAAGGAGAAAAAGATCATTCATTCTTTCATGAGCAGATTGGGAGAAGGAGAGCAAGAGAGCAGGGGAGATTTCTGAACAGGAAGGAGAAAGAGGCAGCAGTTTGGCACACATACCAGGCAGCTCTTCAGCAAATCAGAACAGCAGAAAGAACAAGCAGGACAGTAGAAAGAACAAGCAGAAAAAGCTGATTTTTTTGCTGAAAAATTGAGAAAAATTGATTTTTGGGCACGAATATCGAGGAAGTGATTTTCGGCACAGAAATCGAGGTTTGTCCATACAGTCTGTACGGCCGTCCATACGTTCCGTACATCCATACGTCCGTACATCCGTACGGTCCGTACCGCGCGTACAACAAGTTCCCAGGTTGTCTGTTGCGCTGAAAAACAGATAAGTTTGCCTACTGGAAATTTATTTTGCTGAAATTCTCTCACTTTAGAAAGGCATTTTCCAGAAATAAAGAAGAGCTCTCAAACTGGTTTTCCCCAAGAGTTGTAGGGGGTTTTTCCAGGGTCACATTGACAAAAAATATCAGTGTTTTAATGTGTTTTAATGGCTGTTTATTATTGCTGATTCTTATTTCTGCAATTTCCAGCATTTTTAAAATTTTCCAGAATTTGTGTTTTCAGCAAATTTATTTTTTCCAGCCTGTTGAATGTATGTTTATGGGAAAAGGCATTTAACTACATGGGAGAAAGAAGGAGAAGCTGAAAACCGGGGTGGGAAAATAGAAATTTTTACAGTGCCTTCAAAATTGACGATGCCTTGAGAACACTCCAGCGTAGGAGAGGCTAGGAGATTGAACTTTTTGGAGGGCTGCTTTGTTAGGAAAATGATGCTGTATGTGACCCAACTTGGCTAGACCTAGAAAAAGGTGGAAAAGAGTTAAAGTTTTGATTGACCACCTCTTGGTAGATCAGTGCCTTAATCTTGGGAGAATGGAGTCTATGATAAATATGAATGAGGACCTTGTTTGTTAGTCAAGGAGGCCTTAAGACTACTTTGCTTTCCTTCTAGGGTAAAGGGAAGCAACCTTACAACTTTTATATTTGAGTTGCAAAAAGTGATGGCTTATCAAGATGAATTTGTTGATAGAATTATCCCTAGGAAATTTCATTCAAAATTACATGGCCCATACATTGAGAGATGTTGTATAGAGACAAAATTCCACAATTTAAGTAGTAAATGCATGCAACAATTAGCCCTAAAAATAGCGAAATTCCCAATCCAATGTATATGACAAAGTAAAACAAGAATATCATTGAAATCATGTACTTGTAATAGAACTAGTGTTGTTAAAATCGTGATATCATCGCGATATTATCGTTTTTTCGTGATTTTTTTTAGCAAAAAGATAAAATCGCGAGTAGTACTCGGACTTTTTTGTATAGACGATTTTTTTTCGAAAAAATCGTGGATTTTTTTTTTTTTTTTTTTTTTGAGGAGGAGGAGGTGACCCAAGCTACCCCTGTCACAAGTAGAGGACGTGGTCTACCTCCTGTAGCTCCTAGTTCTTCAGCTTCTAGAGCACAGCAGTCTCCATAGTCTACTGCGGCCTGCCAACTCCACCGACATCTACATCTAGAGGGGCAAAGGAAATCAATAGTATTAGACTTTAGTTATTTGGTTTATTTCATTGTATATGACATTATGACTCATGATATGAGATACATTATTATATTTTTTGTTGATATTTTGAGGTTGAGTTGGGACTCAAGAGTTAGGACTTACTATTCAAGACATGATTCACTGTTATGTGTGATTTTAGCACTAGAAATGATATTAAACATCTCATATATTAGTTCTTTTATCATATTTATGTGTCAATGTATTTATTTTATGTTGTAGATGGTTTAGATATTAAAAAAATTGAAAAAAATGAATATTTTTGTATCAAACGATTTTTTCTCGATTATTACGATTTTTTCTGATTTTTTCGTCGTGCCGATATTATCCCGATAACGATTAGTGCAACATTGAATAGAACATATCCAACCATTTACAATTTGACAATAGAGAAGCTCCAAGATAAGATAAACTAAATCCAAACATCAAAATTCATCCATAAAGCTCCAATTCATCCTCCAAGAAAAAGTGCAAAATTCTCCAGAGAGAGAAGAGATCCAATCCAAAGTGATGATGAGCAAATGAACTCATCTCACTTGTATTTATGCATTAATGAGGAGTTTGAATTAGTCTCCTAGGCCTACATAAGCGCCAAAAATAAAATAATGTGCTAATAATCTAACTTTTGGTGACAAGCTCACCAAAATAACTCACAAATGAAATAGTAAGCCTCTTAAGAGGTCAGATGATGAATAATACACGTCATAGGGCCCTCCAAGTGGCTTGATGAGATCCATAGGTGCCATAATGAAGAATAGGACCCTCAAAAGTGATGGACAAGGGGTTGGCCCCTTGTTCTCCAAACAATAAACCTGTAGTGCTCCCAGTGGGTGTGGGGGCACAGTAATAACCTCATGGGTCTCCAAATGAGTCATAGATGCTTGTAGATCATCTGCAAGGGCTTTGATGATTATGTAGGTGATGCCACATCATCCTACAAGTCTTGGGTTAGCTGCCAAGTGTATGGTACATCTGTGGGGCTGTCTGGGCAAAGGTGAACCAGGTGCATCTTCCTCGTCCAATAGGTGAATCTCGAGAAATCTCTGAACATCTTCGAGGATCCATGGAGTGTTGTCTACTGTTGTGGAGGCCCATGGATTTCAAAACACACCCTACATATGTGCCAATGTAGTCCTCTGGAGGATTAGGACCTAGTATAGGGCGACCAAACCCAAGATGGAGACCCTTTGCAATCCTGCAGGCTCTTGGAAAGCTCCATCAAATTGTTCAATGGTTGAGTGGTATGAAAAATTCCCAATTTTATTAAGGAAAAGAAAATTGATTATTTTAAAAGATCTATTGCTGAATATAAGTTTTGGATTGATAGATTATTTGACTTATAATTTTATTTGACCAACATAAGCTCGCTAAAACATAGTTGGGACACTCTGTATTTATATTGACTTCCTTTCGACCCTCACCACAAGCCGCTTAGCAGTGTTAGTTTGGAGTTGAGTGTTGCCGCCCTCACTCAGTAGATACAAAATCATGCCCTTTGCATCATAATTGTCACACTCATTTGTCACTGTGATATCCACCCATTCTACAAAAGGTTTCTCTACATGTTTTGTGATATTCCATGCGATGTCACTCAAGCCATAGTGGCCTTATGTTGGACTCTGTGCACTCCGATTTATTAGTCCATCTGCTGTGCCATTTCACTCGCACAGGCAACCACAAAACAAAACAACACAAGTTTTAGTTGAGTACGAGATTCCATATTGTGAAGCACATCTCCCAATGACTGCTTTCAGGCATTGTCTTTGCAACTGTTAAAGTCCCTTTCGAGTTTGTAAAGGCCTGATAATTGAGCACCTCTCCTGATTTGGGCAAACAAAGCACCACAACCTTAAATCCTTCTAGAAAATAGTCCTTGGGTCCCATGGATCCATCAATGCACACATCGGAGTAGACTCGACCATTGATCTAGCCAATCTACATCATGCCAACATAAAATAATTGCACTGCCATTAAACCCATTAAAATGCACCTCAGAAACCTTGCCATTTCTGCCCTTTCAGATCAGAATCGAAAGCTGAAGCAAAATTCCCCTTTCTTCTGTGTGGGTTCTTGCTGAGTCACTGTGCCTTGAGCACCAATATAAGCCAACTCCAATGCATTGTCACCACGGTAAAGCCTTGAGCTCCAACGTAAGCACCTGTGCATTGAGACACCGTGGAGGAGCAGGAATATAGCCAGACCTAAGAGATGCATCATCGTGTAGCCACTGTGGAGCAAGGATAGCCAACACTACATCACCGTAGATCTTGTGCAATTGTAGCTTAACGTGAAGAGAGAGAAGGAGATGCATTGTTGACTGTGTGAAAGATAAATTCTCCATCCCTATTGAACATTTCTGCTGGTGCTGTATGTTACTTCTTCAAGATTCCAAAAATATATTTTTTTAAAGATTTGTAATAGTGGTAAGTGTTAACTTTTGGAGTGATAAGTGGATTATAAAAAGTTTTTTTTTAAAAAGGATTTATAATATTTTTAGTGATAAAGTTATTGGAGTGATAAAGTGTAATTATATTTTGAAATTTTATATTTTTGTGGAGAGATAAGGTGTGAGTTTTTGTAATATTTGGAGTAAAAAGGTGTAAATTTCTTTTTTTTCTTCGTATTTTTGGGGTGATAAAGTTGTAACTCGAAGTAATATCTTTACTTTGAGGGGGGGATTTGAAAAGTTAACTAACTATAGTCAAAGAAATCAAATTGCAAGAACATTGTAAAAAGTCAAATGTTGAAAGTTTCATTGTAAAATTCTAGAGAAGTTGACTAGAGCCAAGTGCAAAGCTCAGTCACTTTTCTCCTCTAATAACTATACCAGAGTCAAGGCCAAGCCCCGATAAATTGTTTTTTTTTTGTGTACTGCTACGTGTGGTGTGTTGTCTAGCTTTTTTTCGTGGTGCATGATCCATTTGGGTGCATACATTTACTTTTACAATGTCCAAGCTGGTAAATCTATTTTCTGAATTTGACAAACCTGAAGGCTCAAAGAATTACAATACATGGAAAAGAAACATAGAAAGCACTTTGATTTACAATGAACTTTGGGAAGATTTATGTGACGGTGATGTCAAACCAAACAAACCTACAGATGGAAACTCACTAGCTAAATGGGAGATAAAAAATGCCAAAGCATTAGCATTAATTAAATCTTCATTTAATGATGAAATGTATGTTCACATTGAAAATGCTTCTGATGCATGGTTTGCCTGGAGAACTTTTAAAGATTTATTTGATAGACAACCCAAATCTAAGAAAGTTGATCTTCAATTGAGGTTGCTTCAACAAAAATTAACAGAAGGGGGAGATGTACTTGAATACATTTCAAGACTTAAAAACATTAAGCAAGAAATTCTGAAATAGTAAATGCTAGATTTTAACCAGTGGATGATGGTTTCCTGACTACTATTTTGATTGTTTGTTTGCCTTCTTCATATATACATTCTTGGAAACTTTACAAGTAACTGGAAATATAGAGAAGTTAAAATTTGATGAATTAAGTGAAATGCTAGCTCAACATGACAAAACTTTTGTTAAGAAGAAATAGGTTGGAGAAGATGTCTTCTTTACAAAAGCTAGCACTAGTAAATATTCAACTGAAAGTTCTGGAGGTAGAGGAAGAGGGCACAACAATCAAAATCAAGGAGCACATAGAGGGCAAGGTCGTGGTAGAAGTCAAAGCAGAGGGAACAACTTTAGCAGAGGCAACATTCAAGGTAGAGGCAATAATCAAGGCAAAGAACAAAGTCAAGGCAGAGGACAAAATCAAGGTAGAGGACAAAGCGGAGGTAGAGGACAAAGTGAAGGCAGACGCAAAGGTTTCAATCAAGTTGTTTGTAGAAGATGTAACAGAGTTGGTCATTATGCTGAAGATTGTCGAACTTCTATTGAAAAAATTCTAAATTTTTAACAACACTTGGCACAGTTTGCTAATGATCAAGAAGATGATGGCTTAGAATATGTCTTTACTACACTTCAACGTTCATAATCAACAACATTATAGGCCTCCACATATCTTAAAAGTGATTATGAAGATGCTTGGATTTTAGATACAGGAGCAACTTAACATATGATTTTTCAACGTGACTTCTTTTGGAATTTTCAACAATGGCATCTTAATTCAATCTTTGTTGCAGATGATACAAGACACAATCCTTGTGCAAATGGTGTAGTAAAAGTTTATCTTCCTGGTATTGGAGAAAAACTAATTTCAAATGTTTGGTATGTACCAACTTGCAAGAAGAATTTGTTGTCATTAGTCACGATTTGACAAGCAGGACATCAAGTTGTTATGGAGGATGGCAGTAAAAATCAACTCCATAAAACAGAATATGAAGACAATCATGACAGGCTATGAAGATGGAAAACTTCTAAGGATGAAAGGAACAATCATTCCACGAAATTTTGATTTTGCAGGAGCAACAAGTACAGATATTTCACCAATAAGGTTGTGGTATGTTAGATATGGGCACTTAAAATTTGAAAGTCTCTCTCAACTTCAAAAGCAAGGAATGGTTAAAGGACTTCCAACTTTTAAGAAAGAAAATGCAAAATGTGAAGCTTGCATTTATGGGAAACAGAGTCAAGAGACTTTTCCAACAAGTTCATGGCGTGCAAACAGATGTTTGCAATTGGTTCACAGTGACATTTGTGGACCTCTACAAACTTCTCTAGGAGATTGTAGATACGTTTTACTCTTCGTTGATGATTTTAGTAGAATGACTTGGGTTTATTTTTTGAAACAAAAGTTAGAAACATTCGAAAGGTTTAAGATTTTTCGCCAACTAGTTGAGAATGAAGTTAAAGAGAAAATTGGCACTCTTAGGATAAACAATGTAGGGGAATTCACTTCCAATGAATTCCAAACTTATTGCAGGGACAATGGTATCAAAAGACAACTTACAAATGTCTACACTCCACAACAGAATGGAGTAGTAGAGAGAATGAATCGCACCTTGTTAGGGATGGCAAGATCCATGCTAACTTTCAAAAATTTATGTCCTTTATATTGGGCAAAAGCAATACATACAACAGTCTACTTAAGGAACAGGTCTCGTACTGCTTCTTTGGATGGACTTACATGATATGAAGCATGGTTTGGTTTCAAACCTCGAGTCAAACATCTTAGAGTTTTTGGTTCAATGTGTTATGCCTTAGTTCGAAAAGAAAAGCGAACTAAGCTTGATTCACGAAGTTTGAAGTGTACATTGATTTTTATTCTGATGACAAGAAGGGATATTGTCTTCTATCCATTGGAAAGTTTATTGTTAGCAGGGATGTTATATTTGATGAAACAAAAAGAAAGAGTGCCACAGAGATAGAAAGTATTCTGCAAAAATTGGAAAGTAAGGGAGACAAAATTAAAAGAAAAATGCAAAATCAACCAAGTACACAAAATTGGTATGAAATTGAATTGCCTTCATCAAAAAATTGTTCATCCAACTTATCTACTTCATCTAGACCATCTGGATCTTCTGGCAGTTCATCTGAATCTCATAGCAGTAGCTCATCTGACAATGACTCTCCACCCCCTGAATCTTCAGATGATCGAAGAACATCCATTTATATCAATACACTTTATAATGATGGTGATTATTCAGATCCACAAACAATTGCACATCAATTGCCAAAATGGGTCGTTCAACTCTTGAAGGATGTCAGGCTAGATGAACAAAACAAAACAGGAACACAAAGTTCACAAAGAAATGAAGACAATTTTGCCTTAATAACAAATGATTCTACTGAGCATTCCACATACAAAGAGGTAGTAAAAAATATAGAATGGAAGAAGGCAGTGGTTGAAGAATTCAAGGAAGTGGTGGAAAACAACAGTTGGGAACTTGTTGATTGTCCTAAAAATATGAAACCCATCGGATGCAAATGGGTTTACAAAATTAAGTATAAGCCAGATGGAGACATTGACAATTACAAGGCTATGCTTTGTTGCTAACAGTTTTGCACAACAAGAAGGAATCGACTATGAGGTGGCATTTGCACCTAGAGTAAAATGGAACACAATCAGGTTAACACTTTCATTAGCAACTCAAAAAGGATGGAAAGTACATCAAATGGATGTTAAAAGTGCCTTCCTAAGTGGAGACTTGCAGGAAGGAGTATATATGACTCAACCTCCAGGTTTTGAGATTGAAGGGCAGGAACACAAAATATGCAAATTGATCAAGGCTTTATATGAATTGAAACAAGCTCCACGAGCATGGTATGCAAAAATGGATGAGTACGTTCGCAAGGTTGCTTTAAGCGAAGTGAATCTGATGATACTTTATATGTACGCCAATAGGGTAAAAATGTGGTGATTCTTGTTATGTATGTGGATGACTTGATCATTGCTAGGGACAATAATGATCATATTTTGCAAGTAAAGGAGTTGCAGGCTAGATTTAAGATGACTTATTTGGGATTACTTCACTACTATCTTGGAGTTGAAGTATTTCAACATCTAAACAATATTTTCATTTGTCAAAGCAAGTGTGCATCTGAACTTCTTCAAATATTTGGAATGTGAGATTGCAAGCCCGTTTTCACCCCAATGGAACAAAACTTAAAACATTAAAAATTTTAAGCGGGGAATTGGTGAACAATACTACTTATAGACAGTTGATTGGTAGCTTGATCTATCTGACAACCACTCATCCAAACATATCTTATGCAATCAATATTCTCTTGCACTTTATGCATGAACCAAGGGAAAGCCTCTGGAATGCAGTAAAAAGGGTCCTTAGATATATCCAAGGGATGGAAAATTTTGGTCTTCTTTACAAAAGACTAAGAACTTTGTACTTGGTGGATATTCAAATGCAAATTTTGTTGGAAGTATTGATGATTGGGCTTTGACATCAGGTTATTTGATGACATGGGTTCAGTTGCAGTTTCTTGGAGTTGCAAGAAGTAAGCTACAGTGGCCACTTCTTCAAAGGACGCAAAATATATATCAACAGAGTTTTGTAGCATGTGAAATTGTTTGGTTGCATAGAGTTTTGTAGGATTTAGGCATTCATCAAGCAGAGGCCACATCTTTATTCATCGACAACCAGTCAACCATAAAGCTTGCCAAAAATCTAGTTTTCCATTCCAAAACAAAGCATGTCGACACAAAGTATCATTACATCAGAACAGTCATTGCAAAGGATGTCATCAAGCCGATATATAGTCCTTCAGAAGATCAAATTTCAGACATCTTCACAAAATCACTTGGAAGGATCAATTTTACTAAGTTTAGGGATGAGCTTGGTATCTATTGTAATATACCTTTGGATCAAAGGGGGGAATGTTAGATGATCCAAAATACATAAACTATAGTTTAGTTATTTAGAGTCTAATATTCAATTATCTGGAATATTTAAGACATTTTAGAATTGTTGTAAAAGATATGACATCTAGAAAGGTGTCGTTTTTTTGGAACTAATTTACGAAAATAGTTATGAGTGTTGTTATAAGAACATTAAATGTAAATGGATACTTGTAAATGAAATAAGTGATCCATAACAAAATTAGTTTAAGACACTAGCTTATTTAAAGCTTGTTTGTCTTCTCTTGCTTGAGTGTTGAGTGATTGTGTGTAAACTCTTGCAGATTTTATGTAATTTTATTTTCCTTGTTAATAAAATTTGTGTGTCTGAGGACACTTTTGCTATTACAAGAGGAGTCATTTGGCCTTGAGTTTGACTTGGAATTTGAGGCATGTTGAGGAAGATTGGGCTCAACATTGAGGATTCACCAGAGGGCTCGACATTGAGGATTTCTAACAGATAGACTTAGAAATTCCAACATCAATGGCCAGGATTAGGTCCCTAATCAATGACTATGATTAAAACAGACTTGATCCTCGTCACTTAGAAGTTTCTCACCCATATTCTTATTAATACCCATTAATATTTTTATTTTCCTAAGTTTAGACTTAGGATCCCGTTAAAAATATTAAGTATTTTAATAACTCCTCATCCGGGTGGAATTTCTCCAAACAATTTCTAGGTTCTGGAGATCTCATATATTCTAACCCCTTCACAAAATTTTGGAGCTAGAGCACATCCGATGCTACCCAAAATCAACACTCCCTCTTAGCGAGGTATGTGCTCTAGCCATTGTTTTAAAAATTGGACGAGTCAACATTGAAATGGCCGGGTTGATCCGAGCCGCTACCCTCCCAAACGAAACGGTCAATGACTCGGCCGAGTCACAAGAAACGCCCAGTCACACGTAAAAGCAACGATTTTAAAAAGTTTTTAAGTGAGAGTCTTCTTTGAGAGTTAGTGAGCAATTCTTGAGCTTGTTTTGGAGCAGCAGTGAGGAGTCTTCGAGGAGCATTGTAGCTGGAGTGAGGAGCTTCTTGGGCAGCTATTTGGAGCAACGTTGAGGAGCTGATTCTTGGAGCAAGCTTGAGGAGGTAGTTTGTGCCTGGAGGTATTTTTTTTTCACCTCTATAAATCTGTTTTTACTTAGTAAATTTTAGGTGCATATCTAGAAAGCTTAGAGTGTTTATTGTCAAATAAATGAACATTGAATCAAGGTTTTTTTTTTTTTTTCATTTTCAGATTGTTTTCTTTCATTTCCTATTCAAAAAATGGCTCCTAAAGCAAGAGATCCTGCTTGGGCATATGTTGAAATGGTTGATAGTCAAATGCAATGCAAATTTTGCCATAGGAAAATTAAGGAAGGTCCTGCGGGCATTAATAGGCTGAAGCAACACTTGGCAAGGATTAGAGGCCAAATTACCCGATGTACCTCACCAGAAATTGGGGAGATTAGGAAGAATTTGTCGGCCAGCATTGAGAAATTTAAAGAAGATAAGGCTAGGCAAAAAGACATATAGGCTGAAATTGGGAGGAAGAGGGAGATACAAAAAATGATGGCTGCCAACCCCCATTATGATTTTGAGGGTTCTTCCTCTATCCCTCAAACTGATGCATCCAACCCTTTCCGATATGTTCCTCCCTCTTTTGGTTTTGTTCAAGATAAGGGAAAGGGTAGAATGAAAAAGGGTGATGTGACTATCAAAAGTTATTTCACTCCGGCCTCCTCTCCATCAGATGCAC
>APFE031153510.1:36343-53532 GCA_000404065.3 Pinus taeda | reverse complement strand
ATTTTGAGAAAGACCCAATTGAGATTAATGTTCAAGGACAATGTACTATCAGTTGCATGTGTTTTCTCATGGAGAAAAATCATGCATGCAGTCAAGGATTTATCCTTGAGGATTGTGCAGTTTTGAAGGAGATCATCCATTTGGTAATGGGAAATCATCCACAAGGAACAACGCAAGGAAATAGGAGCTTGTAGGGCAGAGAGGAAGGCTGGAGAGAAGCCAAGATTGCCTGCGAGAATTTGTGAGGATTGTACTGAGAGCTAGCTAGCTGTGAGAGCTAAGGCTTTGTATAATTCCTATGTATTTCCATCATGTATGATAATACAATAGTGTGGGGTTTTTAGCTGAGGCTTTCCCCAAAGTATTTTCACGTGTATTGTGCCATTGATTCTTCTTCTTCTGGTTATATTGTTCAGCTTGATCTTTAAGCTTCTGCAAATTGATAGTAGAAGTAGGTTATAGTATTCTACTTTGATTTATATTGCATTATCAAGTTAACCCACCATCAGATATTCTCTACATGGTATCAGAGCTAGATTTGTAGAAATCTCTACACCAGGAGCCAAAAAGGGTAATAGCGGGAAGATTCACATAAAAACCATTGAAAATATTCCACTACAAACCATCTTACACACCATGGCCTGAATAGTAGGGGCACAAGCATTGCATGAGGCGTCAAAGTCTCACTTTGAGTACGCAATCGAATTCCCAAACCCCACAGTATTCAACTGGTGTGAAGGTTTATTGGCATGCATGAAACACAAATTAACCAAGTGCAAGAGGGGAAATATGAAAGAATTTGGTTTTAGATCTATTCTGGTGACGTTCATCCTGGAACGTGTGCCATTATTTCGTTACCAGTGGCTGGAAGTGGATCCACCAATACCCAAAGATCCACGTTTGGTCAGATGGGGAGAGATGATGCCGCGACATGGGGAAGATCAATAGATGTCTTTCCCTCCAACATTTTTTGGATGGCTACATCAACAACTAATCATGGTTGACGATTGGGCGTACGCATGGACACATTTCCAAGGAGATCTAGATCTTGCACTTCCTCTAGGGGAGCAGTGGACTGAATCAGGTAAAAAATATTTTTTGAAGTTTTTTAAGTTTACATCATTTTTTTTATGTGTATTGAGATTCGATTTGTAATGTTGTGTAGATATGGGACCAGAGAAACCTCCATGGGTTTCTCCAATAGCTAGGCGAGTGGCATTTCAAATCGAGGATGCTCCCCCATATGTAGAAGGAGTGTATCCCATTTTCGAGGTTAAGCGGAATCTAGAAAGTTTAACAAGGGGAATTCCAGAGTATGCCTCGAGTGATGAGGTGCCATTGCCCTATCAGAGGCACACAATGGGAGTATCCACCAGACTATGTCGGCTGCTGGGCCAAATAATTAGGGTTGTCTTGTGCTATCATCGGCACCATGTGGGCGAATAGCCAACTTCTAGTTTACTTTTTGCACTATGTAGGCTTGGAAAGCCTTGTGTCTCGAAACACAACTTTTGTTATTTTGATGTAGAAAACTCTCTTGCAAAGTTCACTATTTATATATATATTCCCATTTACCATATTCAATGTGTGATGTTCTATGCTTTACAAGTTTCGCAAATGTCTAACACATAGTTAGCCAATGCATCTGTTAATGTTCATGCATCTTGGATTTGATGATAAGTAATAAATCAAACTCTCGTTCCAATAAACGTACTTGCAAATACATCTCAAAATTTGAAGGTTTCCAACTGAATATTGTCCATTAAGCTGTAGTACAATGAGTTACGAATCAAGTTTTACAATCAACTCCCTAATGCCAAGAGCAATGGCTTCTAACAAAAGTTCGATGACCGCACTATATTCAACAATGTTATTAGACATCTGACCTAAACATATACCTTGAAAATTCACTAACTCACCATTAGGGTCATAGATTTCCCATGCAACGAAAGATAAATTCCATGTACTATGACAAGCACCATTAGTGCAACTGAAGTAATGGTTGGATGACACCTGTAAACCAAGTAGAACAATAGGTAAGCAAAGGAAAAGGTTTGCAAAAGAAAACTAACACACCAAAATCACACCACACATTAATGAAAACACACACTAATGTACATAAGTATTTACACAAATGATCATGCATAATACTTTTTCAAATAAAGCCCATTTCAGGGCTCAGCCAAAGAATTCCTTCATAATCCACTAACTCATAGGTGCCTTTCTGTAGAACTCATTTGACAATGTAAGGCCCATGCCACATTGGTTTGAATTTCCTAGCTCCCAATATTTCATTGGCTTGATCATAAAGTAAGACCAAGTCACCTTTAGCAAAAACACAAGGAGAAACAATTTTATCATATTGAGCCTTAGCTTGTTTTTTATGGGCTTCAATTACTAACACCACAAAGTGACATGTTTCATTGAGCCTTTCGAGGTAAAGTACATTTTCCTCTTCAAGTGAGGTATGCGGTAGTAATTCGACGGATAGTTTCAATCAAGGAATTTCAAACTCAATTGGAAGAGTTTCCTCCACACCATACACCAACTGAAAGGGTGTGAATCTAGTGGCAGTCTTACCCACAGTTTTGTAAGACCAAAGAGCTTAAAATAACATAAGATGCCAATTTGATTTATGCATCCTAATGGTGCATTGAAGCACAATAACCAGGACTTTGTTGACTACCTTAACTTGGCCATTGGCCTGTGGATAATAAGGGGTTGAATTGTTGTGACACAAACCCAACTGAGCAGTAAGCTCTGCCATCATGTGGTTTCCAAAATGAGATCCATGATCAATTGGCTTGAGGGATACCAAATCGGGCTATGACATGGTTAAATGGAAATTGAGCAACAATTTTAACGTCAGCTTCACGTTTGGGCATTGTCTCAGCCCATTTAGTAAAATAATCAACAACGACAATGATATAACCATGCCCCCCAGCCGAGCGAGTAGTACATGTCATGAAATCAATCCCCCATTTAGCAAAGGGGCCGATGATAATAACTGGGTAGGGGGGTGTGGGTGGGGTGCTGTTTACGGTTGTAAATCTGGAAAGCATGACATTTTTGGACTGCTAAGATGCAATATTTAAATATGGATGGCTAGAAATAACGACACAAATGATTTTTTAAGCAGTAGCATACCCAAACATGTGACCGCCAGAAGCCCCAAAGTGGCAGTCATTGAGAACTCTTTCAGCCTCTTCGAGTGTCAAACATCGATGAAGGATAGAATCGACACTGACACAGTACAAAGTATCACCAATGGTTTGATAGGGTTGGGACTGATGTTGAATGCAACAATGTTAAAAATTAGACAACTTTGATAAAAAAAATTGGGTTTGGAGATAGACAATAATATCCCCATACCATGGGTCAAGAGTGTTGATGAGAAAGAGGGTCTTGTCAGGAATGTACTCATCAAAAGAAGTAGATGTGGTTTTAGAGGGAAGGTCACAAATCAATTGAGTTAAAACCAACGATTTCTTTGATTTGGCTGTAGAAAAATCCAAATCAAACTCTTGAAGGATAAAAATCCACTTAGAGTATTTTCCCCCCACCAACTGATGAGTCAAAATGTAGGTCATGGGGTTGCAATAAAAAATCACAATGGTTTTTCGTAAAAGAATATAGTGGCGAAAACGCTGAACAACATGAACGGAAAGTAAAGTAAGATTCTCGACATGGGCATATAGAGTCTTGGTATCAATAATATTATGGCTTAAGGAGTAGATCACGTGTTCATTTCCCTCATTATCATCTTGCACTAGTACCATGGCAATAGTACTATCGGCTGCCACCAAATACAAGAAGTAATCGCGGTGATAATCGGGGGGATGTAACAAAGTAGCACTAATGAGAGTGTTCTTTAATGCATCAAAATATTGTTGAGAGGTTTCATCCCAAATAAATGGGATCCCCTTTTTAAGTAGATGAGTAAATCCCTTGGCAAGCTCAACGTAGTTAGGTACAAAATGATGAAGGAAATTAACTTTCCCTTGCAAACTCTACAACTGATGCAAGGATGACAGAGTGGGTAAGTTTACAATGGCCTCAACTTTGAGGGGATCAATCCATATGCCTTCCTTCGATACTACAAACCCTAGGAGATGACCAAATTCAATGTAGAAGACACACTTATGTGGATTCAAACGAATATTGTAATGTATGCAATGTAGAAAAATCGCTCGTAGGTGGTCAGGATGATCTTGACGCTTTGCAGAATGAGATGGAAAGTCATCACTATATGGTTGAACGATGTGTTTGATGTCATGAAAAGCATAAGACATCACTTGTTGGAAGGTAGCACCAACATTTTTCAAACCAAAAGGGAGTTTCTTAAAGGAAAAGCCCCCCCATGGACATTATAAAGCGATTTTATGTTGATCAGCTGGAAGTGTTGATCTGGTTGTAGCAAGAAACCATCCACAAAAGAAAAAATATCACTCCCGACACATTCATCAATGATTTAATCAATAAAAGGAGTTAGATAATTGTCTTTGGGACACGCTCGATTGATATCACAGTAATCAACACAAACAGGGTAGTCCCTTGTTTCTTAGTTACTAGGACTATGTTTGAAACACAATCTGTCAATGGAATAGGGTAGATGAAACCAACTTTTAGAAGCTTTTCAACCTCTCCCTTAATATCGATTGCCTTTCTAGGGTGCATTGGATGAAGTCGTTGATGAACAGGCTTCGCATCTGGATAGGTAGGAATTTTGTGCATAACTATACTCGAATCAATGCCATCCATTTCTTCATATGACCAGACAAAGACATCGCAGAATTCCTTAAAAAGGGCAGTGTAAATATTTATCTCATCACGAGAACAAGAAACCCTGACATGAATGTTCTCGACAATTCCTAGTTTAACATAAATGTTGATAGGCATGGTAGCAGTGATGTTTCCCATGTTTATTTTAGACAAAACTTCATGCACCAAGATGGGTGTTTGAAGTGGATGGGTGATTGTACGGGACACGAAGTTATCTAGACATGATGAAATCTCACCAAGACTAGGAAGAAATGAGGAATGATGATGAGCATCATTTTAGGGTGTTTCCTCAAGAGACATAACTTTTGTGGTACTCTCATCAGTAGGAAATGTCTCATTCAAAAGATCCAGAGAATCCCAAGAACAAAGCCAAGGAAACTATGAATACACATATAGGTGCATACTAAGAGTAGTATGACTATCAGAAGCGGCCGCTGAAGCCAAAACAATTGCTTGGTAATCTTGTTCTATAGGGTTGAGTGGCATAAAATTGTTAAAAGAATCAACCTAATTGGGAGATGGAACGATCCAAGGATCGTAAATAGTAGAGATTGTGTTGAGAGAAGCAACATGAGGAGGTGAGAGGGAAAAATTTCCCATAAGAGAAAAATATTTAAAAAGACTTTCTCCCACGCTCTCATAAGGAATGTCAATATTTCCCACATAAGGCATGTTTTCATTCGAAGATCTGGAAGAGAAAAAGGCCAATTGGTCAACAGTAACTATTTTTCCTTCATGAGGAAAACATAGTACACGGAACAAAGAATAAACCACACAAAACATAGCATGGGTCCAACTTTTTCCAAGCAGAAGGTTATTATTAAAATTCACATCCATGACTTCTACTTCCAATTCGACAGTTTTCCCTTCCAACATGATGGGAAAACTCGTGATAATACCATAAGGATGAGATCCTCTGCCATCAAAGGCTTCTAAGGTGTTTGGAGATTGGTTGAGGGGTGGAGAGCCGATGGCTTTCCAACATGAAACATACAAGATGCATGTGGAGGCACCCTCATCAATCATAGTTCAATGAGTCGTCTTCCCTTTAATAATGAATTGAATTAAAAATGCAATTTGATGGGGAAGACAAGGAACATGATTTTCTAGGTCAAAAGTGATCAAATTCAAATCCGTAAGGTCAATCCCTCCTATAGTAGACAACAATGCTTTCCATTGCATTGGACAAGTTTGAAGAACTTCCAAGGTAGACATCAACGAAGGAAATTGAGCCAAGTCTTCTACAATATTGTAATGTTGGGTAGCTCACGCATTTGGATTGTAAGATGATTTCTGAAGAACACCTTTGGGAGGTGGCCAGATAATGGAGTCATTAATGGGTCTCTCAATGTGAAGAGGACCGAAACTGGGTGGAGTAGAAGTAGAAGGTGTATCAGTGGCTTCTTTCTCCACCATCTGCTTTTGAGGAGTTTGATAATCCTTTGACCCAGTGGCAACATAAATAGGCACTATTCCACTCATGTAAACACGAGAACTTGAAGAGGCCGAAGATTGTGGTTGTTCTACCAGTTGGGTCTGTTGTGATGGAAAAGTTTCCTTCAGTGCAATCAGTGTCCCTTGAGTACGTTTCAATAATTGACTTACTTCTGCACAACAGGGAAAATACTTGGTATAGTGATCTTCCTCACAAATGAGGCAAGGATATTTAGGCTTATGTTTGGAGGCATCATCAACAGATGATTTTGGAGGATCCTATTTTGGGGTATCATATTTTGCTTTTCCTTCACCCTTCTTTTTACCTTTGGAGGCTTTGTCTTCCACGGTAGACTGAATGACATTAACCTCAGAGGTTTTACTAGGATTGGAAGAGGGTTTCGAAGGAGGATTGGATGTAGTATTCAAAAGCAATTTTTGCTTCAAAGAAGCTTTATTGGAAGTTTGAGACAGGGATCAACAGGCGGTATGTCTGGAGATTTAGAAGACACTGGATCTGTGGATGGTCTTGGAGCATCAAGCAAGAGATCATATAATGTGCCAGATTAGGAATATGCCAAATCCAAATTTTGGGCATGGAAAATGGCTTGATCTTCAATAACACAACCTCCCATTTCTATGTCTGCAACAATTTTGTTGATGAATGATTTGGTAAACCATTCAGTTAACAACTCATCAGGTATTTCAAACTTGACGAGGAAATGTCGACGTCTCCATTCATGGATGTGATCGGAGATGTGGGTAGCAGTATCATGTTTTAGAGACGTAAGGAAATGGGTACTAGTTTCATAATGAACCAATGTTTGGAAGTGAGTAAGGAAGGCCATTTCCAGAGAGTTGAAATATTGATAGGCGCCTCAAGGTAACTCAATGTACCACTTCACGATAGCACTTGTCAAGGTCCGTTGAAAAAAACTTAGAAGAACGGAGTCGTCAACCTAGGAGTTGGAGGAACACCATAAGTGGTAAGTCATAACGGGTGCCTTGGGGTTTTCTTTAGACTTTCCTTCAAACTTTGGGAAATCACTAGGAATCTTATTGGGAATCGGAGGTCAATAAGGCAAATGAATTATTGGATCATTAGTGAGCCTTAACACATCTGGCAGTTCCAATGTTGCTAAAAACGGTAATTGCAGGTTGAAAGGCATGGAAGGCCTTTGATAAGACCCATATTGCGGATTCTATCCTTGCTGGTGTGGGTTTTGCCCCAAACGTGGTGGATTTTTACCATAAGGAGTTTGATAGTACCCCCACTGAGGGGTACCCTGACCATAAGGTGGATTCTGCCCCCACAAAGGCTGGTTGTTACCAGGGTAAAGTTGATATTGACCTGCCATAGGCTGTTGAGAACCATAAGGTAGATAAACAGTTTACAAAACATATGGATTATAACATTTTTGTTGCCATTTATGGCCCTGGTGATAAAACTATTGGCACAACTGCAGCAGGGGTTGACCTTGTGGCTGCAAGGGTTGACCTTGTTGATATAAAGGTTGGTTTTGCTACTACAAGGGTTGACCTTGATACTGCAACAGTTGTTGGTAAGGCCCTTGCTGTACATAAGGTCCTTGTTGAATGAAAGGTTGTTGATGTACATAAGGTTGTTCTTGGTAAGTTCCTTGTGGAATCTGCTGAGTTCCAATTTGGTACTGATAAGTTCCAGCTTGACCAGTTGCCCCAAATGAGGGATTTGAACCAGGCTACATTTGGGGGCCTTCATGTTGAGTAAAGGGTCGCTTCTAAGCCTGTTGAGAGCCATACGGAGGGTATAATTGCTGGTAGGACACCTGAGGCAAAAAGGGTTGTTGATATGAGATCTGGCTTGATCCAGATGGAATTGATGATCCACTAGGATAAGGTACAATACCAACATTCTAACTAGCTCCAGTAGTGTGAGTTTGAGGCACACTCACATGAAGTCCACCTGAAACAGGAGGTACATAAGGTGTAGGTGGTTGCATCCCCTAGGTGGTGGAATAGGTGGCGGCACATATTGTCCACTTGGAGGACCTTGGGAACTTATAGGGGCATTAATTTCCTCAACCATGACTATTGGTTGTACCATAATTGACGAAATTGCAGTTGGTACAGGAACTTGGGAGGCCACATTTGAAACAAATGGACCTGAAATAGGCATGGTGCTCAATGACTAAATGGGATTGTGATATAGTGAAGACACACTTGGAGTGCTTGAAACCAATTGAGCCAATGATGTATAACCGGGTGGAAATACAGGCCCACTACTTTCACGGGGTGGTGGAGGTGCATCACTTTCCACAAATGGATAACCTTCGAGTGGAAAGTCAAATTTAGAATCATTATCAACACCAAGAGTATGAGTAGCTAATACTTCTGGAGGATCTTGAGAAGAGGTTGGAAACTCACCTTCTAAAGCCATAGGTGGAAACAGTTGGTGAGGAGGAATCCGAGATGGTCATAGATATAAATCCAAAGGAACATCAGGTCGATTGTATGGACTATAAGGTTGTTGAAGAGATATTACCAACAGATAAAAAAGCAGATTCGAGGGGAATAAAACAAACCTCCATGGACTCTTAGGAGTTTCTGGATCAGATTCTTGAGATGATGATGAGTCTCGTGGTGGAGGATGAGAAGAAATGGGTTGGATGCTTGGGATAATTCCAAGTTCAAGACCTTGGGCTTCAAGTGACTGTGAGAACTCAGGATGAACTCCTTGTGATGACCCCTCAGTATCAGATGATGAAGGGGAAATGTAAGGTGAACGTGGTGGTTTAGCCACGGTGACTTTTTCTTAAAAAAAAATAGGAGAAGAGATGGTTTTGTTGAGGGCTTCAAAATTAAAATTTACAAGGAATTACTCAATATGAGGGCAAGAAATAACTGCATGGGTTCGACATATTATCGTGGGAAGTTAAATTTTAGAACTTAAAACAAGAAAAAAATAAAAAAGGGTGTACTAGGCAAGAGGGTTTACCAAGTATCCATGAACCATTATATACACCTTAGCTGAAACCAAGGACTTAATGTATGACGACCGATCTCCTCGAATGTTGTGTTCGGTGTATCACGTTTACAAGGCGGCTAACTCAGTTACTTGTGGCTAAAAGATAACAACATAGTGGGGTCTCCCAATATATACTCGACGGTACAGGGAACACAAGTACGTGTTAGCATTGTCTAATGCATAACTGTTCGGTGAGAGAGTTCCAATATACTTGCCATACTGAAGTGCCTCCGATATACCCACAAGTACTGGAGAACCTTCGATATAATTTCGTACTGAAATGAGATTTCACCCCTGGGATACAATTCAGGGAGTTAATGATAGCTACTAGGTTTATAGACGTCGAAACATGTCTCTGGCCTAGAAATCTAATTGTTTGCATTAAGTTCCAAATGCTCCTTAGGTTAATTTAGTAAATTTTAAAGTTTTCTTGAATTAGGTTTCAATTTCGGGCTCAACGATGTCACCTGAATCCTAGTATGCAACTATATGAGAAAAAGGAAACCTTTTATTTCAATGAATTATATGGTAATGAGGGAAGAGAGTATAAGAAATTAATGCATCAAACAAGAGAATGCATCAAACCGAATTCCCCCACTACATTTTTCCAAATGCAAAATGCAAAAGCAAAACTAAAAACTTCACTTTCACTAATGAATATGCAATCTATTGAAAGAAAAGAATGATATTCATTTCACTAAAATGCACTTTTACTTATATGATTCTTTTTTATTTTTAGATGTCTATATGCAACTAAGCCTTAACTAAAGAAAAAATGAAGATTTTGTTCCAAAATGCTCAAGTGCAACAAGAAACTAATCAAAATAACACCAAATCAAAGCCCTTCAATGTAATGTCTTTCACTTTTTCTTTCAAATAGACAATCAAATACATTCATTCCAATTTACAGACCAAACAATGTAATCTATGTTCGATAAGAAACAAAGATGGATTTCAAATTCTAGATGACCTAATACACATGAAAAACCATTTTGCTCAAAACAAACCGAAATTAATGCAAGTTAATGTTCCAAGCGATTTTACCAACTGGACTAACCCAATCACCAGCAAACCAGAGAATCAAAGACACTTACAAGCGACAAGAGGCAACCAATCGACCTACAAATCCTAAAATCAATCAAATTGCACTCATATACTTGAAAGTTCAAAGAAGCAAAGATTTACTAATAAGACAAGGTAATCAACCAAAACATCAACTAAAAGCAGTCATACTGGACAAAACCAGATCTCAAGGGCTCAGACACACTAGGGTTTGACAGAAAAACCCTAATTTTTGCCAATCTCATGGATCAATGCAACTGTTAAGGCTAAAAAGGTGCTAAACAAGGGACAAGCGTGAGTGTTTTAAGAAAAGGTGCGTTGGCAGTGCGAATGTTAGATCAGAAAATGCCTTGGTCGAGGAAACAATAAAAAAGTAAAAATAATTTCACAAACTTGACCAGACTGAGCACTCCAAGATAGTAACTAGTGATTGTGCAAACATAAATCAACCCAAACTAACTGAGAACACTATGGTCGGTCAAATTGATCAAAATATCAATTACGAAAGGAGGATGAACAGGCTATAGCTTCCCCAACAGAGTTGCCATTTTGTTGTGAAGGAAAATCCTCTCTACAGATAAAGACGATCCCTCTAGCCCAATGAATGGGTCTAGCAACAAACAAGACAATCTACAAGACACTTTCCTAGACTACAATCAAAATTAAAGAAGAGGAAGGAGACCTACCTCATTCCGATGCTATGATGTATTCCTTTGTTGAAGATCTTAATCGCTCGCTCCCTTAAGCTCAATCCATGTTGCTCATGGAATTTGAATACCTACACAAGAGACCAATAACACAATAAAGCATAAAAGTGAAAGCAACATAATTCAAATGTAATCCACTTAATAGATCAAGGAGCATTATGATAAATGAAGCATCAATACAAACATTTATGGAAAGTGAACCAGCAGTTGTATATATTAAGAAACTAAAAAAGGGAAGCATAGAACCCATGCCTTCATGTTGAGGCCTTCCTTTGGGTGGATGTCCAAGTCCAAGCAAAGACTTTTCAAGCACTCCTTCTCCAAGCTATAAATGGGAAGCATGTAAGCATAATCTCATCATAGGGATGCAACAATCAATGACCAACCATTTGGGAATGGATGGGAATGAATTTATAGGCAGGGAGAGGGAGTTAGTACCTCACCAAAGATAGAGGAAGGTCCACATCTCAAAGAGGAAGCTCGCAGGGATAAGATCAAAGGGTAATATTGAAAGA
Source organism: Pinus taeda (assembly GCA_000404065.3). Classification (NCBI taxonomy): domain Eukaryota; kingdom Viridiplantae; phylum Streptophyta; class Pinopsida; order Pinales; family Pinaceae; genus Pinus; species Pinus taeda. The sequence continues at coordinate 42,025 of APFE031153510.1, read as the reverse complement.
ATTCAACCACATCCATGACGAACAACATCCAACTCATCGTTCTGGAAGCCTCTAGATCATGAAGCTTCTCCTCTAGTTTGAGAAAACTTGCCCGAAGGAGGCCAACGCGAGTTTTGCTATGAAAACCCACATTGGTACTAAATATTTGGTACAAAGTTACAAACAAAACCCCTTTAACGAAACCTTATAACTTTCACCAATTTACAACTTCCATTTAAAAAAGATCTTATCAGACTAGCCTTCACGAGCAAAAAGATCTTATCAGACTAGCCTTCACGAGCTCTTTCGAGAGAATTTTTTCCAATAAATTTTGACCTACTGAACAACACCGACAGCTCTACGGATTCACTCAGGAAGGACACGCTTGAATCGGTAATTCACAACGAAACATCAGTGTGAAGGGCTGTAAAGAGAGATATTTAACCTCTGGCCGACGTTTCTGAGCATAGAAGTAAATAAAAGAAAATAAATCAGTTACGAGAAAACTATGAAGAGAAGTCTCTGCAAAAGGCTTTTGTACAGAGAGATTTTTAACCATTGGCGCACCTTTCTGAACGTGGAAGTAAATCAAAGAAATAAATTAATTAGGAGAAAACTATGAAGAGATTTGTCAGGCCTTTGTACAGTGAGAACAGAGAAGTGAATGAAAGAAAACAAATTAATTAGTAGAGAACTATGAAGAGATTTGTCCGCAAAATGCCCTTGTATAGTGAGATATTTAACGTCGGTGGACGTTTCTGAACAGGAAAACTATGAAGAGATTTGTTCATAGTTTTGTCGACAAAAGGCCTTTATAAAATTTTCACTCGGAGTATAAATAATGATCTAATTTTAGTCAACCAATTTAAATGTAAACGCATGTGGGCCACCTAAAAAACTTCTTGTGCTGTCTGAGGGCATGTGTCATGTTTGCTCCAATGAGCAAACAAACCTTTTTAATAAGTTTTGTTTTGCTATGAAAATATTTAGTACCAAAACCACATCAACATATCGATACATCTGACACATGGTGGATGATGTGGAAACTAGGCTTCAAGTGCCACCTTAAAGGAGTGCCTTAATGGCACTAGGGCTACTTAGCCCTACCATGTGGTTTCTTGAGTTCATAGTGGCTTCACTCAATGAACCTTTGACATAACATGAGTGTTCGTAGCATATTAAACAATACCCCTAATTTGACTACATATTGGAAAATACCTACAAAAATCACATTATTTAACCCCCTACCAATATGAACCTAATACATCTTTCCAATTTAAGAAACCCCTATTTTCGCTACATATTATAGGTATCCATTGTTTTCATTAACATTTTTTATACCTCTTTATATTTTTCATTAACTTTGAGTTCCATTTTTTATGCCATCCAATATAAAAACCCTTTACCCATATTATGTCATTTTTTCTTCAATATATAGCCTCCAATATGAACACACGTGGTATGGTATTTCCCCCCCAACGAAATCTCTGTGCTTGAATCCCCATGCAAATTAACTTTACATTTATTAACATAGGGTTATAATTTAAATTATTTATGCTTACCACGTAACTCTTTTATTGGGGAAAATTCTTATCGTTTTACCATAAATATTTTTGGGTCCATCCATCATAAAATTTATCTTATTTTTTTTCTACATAGTGGAAAACCTATAATACCTTTATTATTTAATAATTATGTCAAAGCCAAATTTTAACAAGTGCTACATAGTAGTTAGTATTTGCCACTTAGTTTAAATATAAATAAATTGAAGTAAAAAACAATAAAGAACTAAAATTTCATAGTAGGATAGTTGATTTGCGAAGTCAAAGAAATAGACACCAAGACAATTCTAAAGCTTTTATTAAGTGTATGATTGTGTATGTTACATATCATAATTTGAATTTGAAGAACAATGTTTGCATTACAAACAAATTGTTCATATTTATTTATATTGTTCCCTATAGGTGGTTTGGTATGTTTTAAGGCCATAATCATGTGTTTGGCTCTTACCAATATGGATCTTCAGTGTCCATGTAATATGGAACAAGAAAAAGACAGTCATCAAGGAATCTACCCATCATTGTTCCTATCATGAGTGAATGATATTTTTTTAGCAGGTACTCCCCTTGGTATGATTCCCTAACTTTGAATTTGTAGGACAAATCTTCTCATGCGATACCAATTATCTCATTCTGCTGATTTTCTAGTTCCTTATCAATTATTACCATCTCTGGAGGGCTTGGCAGAGATAACTCTCAACTTAGAAACTCTAATTTAAATTTGAGCCACAATTCCAATTGTGCAACTCCTAATAGTTTATCTTGAATGCTCAGAATGAATTATGCACTTTTGTAGTCCTAGTTTACCCTTGGTATAAACTTTTCAATAAGGATCTATGTCCATCCTGACCATGGCCTTTTGACCAAATTTTTGGTGTCTGCACATATGATTATTTCTCTCTTTTGCCTTACTAATGTTAATAATAGAGAGTAATGTTCCCATGATACTGGTCGTGAACCAATGTTACAATAATATAATCCAGAATTATCATAGTTGATATGCATATATCTCACATCTATGTCGATCCTTGCTTCTACTTTTGTTGAGTTGTGTCCTGCTTCTATTCGTTGTTCTCATTTCTCCAATATTTGGATTTGGTGAGGTGATGATTTAATTTCTTTATTTAAGCTTACAAAAAGCTAGCTTTTTTCTCTTTCTTTGATGAACAACTCATGTACTTCTCTTCTAAGGTCTGGTCTATAGATTAACTGGGCTCTTTGTAGATTTTCCCCTTTGGGAAATTTTCCTACTTCTAATGATGTCTCATTCCAATCCATTGGTCTTTTCCCTTTGTCCATGTAGTCCCTTGAAAGCATAGCCAAATGTAGTCCCTTAAAGTGTTGTAGGGCAACTTAGTCCCTGCCATTCAAGTGGAAATTATATTTTCAAAAAAATTGCAAATTAATATGAGAAAAAAAAATCACTTAATTTACTTTATTAATGAGAAAAACCATACATACATAATCTATTTTATTATTCCTCCAAATTTGAAAATCTACATAGCTTATTAGATAAGGTTAGAACTAATCATGAAACACATTCTTTACTCTCTTCCTTTTGATCTTACCAGCCTATAGAACACCACATCATTTACGATATTATTTCAAATTTATAAAAATTATTTTTATTGAAATTTAATAAAACAAAAAATTATAAATACTTTAATAAAGTTTTAAAATATTTTAAAATTTCAATCAAAATTATACACTATTCTTTTTTTTTCAATAGAACCATCGACTCAATTACAAAACTTTATTAAGAATGTAGTACTAAAATCTTTATTCTACATACCCATGCTAAAACAATTAATTTTTTTATTATAAACTTTATCCCAAAATAACCCATTTCACACTGTTTTTATCGTATAGTAAACGTCAACAACGACTCCACTTAACCAATATTAAATCCATAATTAAACTCAAAACAATAGGATATATATTAAATAGATATAATTATTTCTTAAAGTTTTAAGCAACTTTAACCAATGTCAAATTAAGACTATTTCTTTTATTATAAAAACGGAGTGAAGGTCGTTCAGTGGCCTGATCTTTACTTTAGCAATGAAATTAACTAGGATCAATTTTGGGTGGTGTGTTTTAACTAATTTTTAAATCTTTATCACCATCTTATTATTATTATTTCTGAAGATGAGGTTGGGTTAATATATGAAACATCTACTCTCTACTGATGACCAAAACAATATTTCAACTTATTTTATCATTTTTATCATCTTTATTTATTGATTTTTTTCATTAATCTTTGAAACATCCACAATTGATGAACGAAACTATGTATTCTAAAATTTCATTGAGAAAACTTACAAACATATATATAATATTACATATATTTTGGATCTTTTTAAATAATTGTCTTAGAAACCAGTGTAGATCCATCTTAATTCTAGATTTATCAAGTAGAGAGGAATCAAATCTCTCGAGGTGCAAACTTTTTCTCAAATTTTACATTCAAAAAGGAGGTTTGCACCTCGAGAGATTTTATCCCTCTCGGCGCTTGATAGATCCAGAGTTAAGATGAATCTAAGTTGGTTTCAGTGGTGTGCGGCAAATGAAAATCTAACAAACATATGATTAATTTTATCAATAATATGTAAATTCACCTAACGTTAATATAATCATTTTAAATATGCTAAATATGTATCAAATTATTCTAGTCATTTTAATTTTAATTTTGCTTAATTACCTCAGTTTGTTGAGATGCTTAATATTGTTAATAACTTTAATGACGAAAAATGATGAAATAAAATTTTTGAATGTAAAATGACAATGTAATAGTGTTGAATGATAGAAAATGTGAATAATAAGCATATAGTCAATTACAAATAGTCTTCATTGTGGTTAATCTCAAACTAGTTTTTTCGACTATTCTTATTGTCACCCTTGTTACTTTTGTCATTTTTTCATATCACTTGTCATCTTTTCATATCGATTATATGAAAATGACATGTTAAATTGTAAACCATTTAAATCTTTAGCTCGAGGTATTGTAGTAAACATCATACCTTGTCTCTCTTTCTCTCCAATATTAATAGGTTGAATTACTATAACATAAAAATCAATGTACATTGTCAATAATTTTTTGTGCTTACACTGAAATCAATGCACAATGTTAATCTAATTACTTTAAAATTAATGTACCATCATACATCCAATTACTTCAAATTAGAAATCAACATCTAGATTGAAATCAACACATCTAATGCAAGTAATCAAATAAGATTAGAAAACAACATTTACATTGAAACCAATGCATCTAATGCAAGCAATCAAATAGGATTAGAAATCAACATTTACACTAAAGTCAATGCATATAGTTCAAGTAAGCAAATAGGATTATAAACCAACGTCTACACTAAAATCAATGCATCTAGTGCAACTAAGCAAATAGGATTATAAACCAACATCTACATTGAAATCAATGCATCTAGTGCAAGCAATCAAATAGGATTAGAAATCACTATCTACATTGAATTCAATGCATTTAGTGCAAGGAATCAAATAGGATTAGAAATCATCTACACTGAAATCAATGCATCTAGTGCAAGAAATCAAATATTATTAGAAATCAACATCTACATTGAAATCAATGCATCTAGTGAAGAAATCAAATAGGATTAGAAATCACTATCTACACCGAAATCAATTCATTTAATGCAAGCAATCAAATAGGATTAGAAATCATCTACATTGAAATCAATGCATCTAGTGAAAGAAATCAAATATCATTAGAAATAAACATCTACGCTAAAATCAATGCATCTAGTGAAGGCAATCAAATAGGATTAGAAATCACCATCTACATTGAAATCAATGCATTTAATGCAAGAAATATTCTTTCCTCTCTCCCCCCTCCATCTCTATCTATATCTCCCTTCATCTCTTCTTCTTTGTCTCTCTATCTAAACCCCCCAAACACGCACACTCTCTCACTCCATATATATCAATCTCTCTACCCCTCCCTCCCTCTCTCCATCTCTCCCTTCTTTTCTCTCTTCACTTTCCATCTATATCTCTATCTACCTTTGTCTCTCTATATCACCCCCAAAACATACACTCTCTTTTTCCAATCTATCTATCTATCCCTCCCTCCTCCTCTCTCTCTCTCTCTCTCTCTCTCTCTTCCCCT
>APFE031153510.1:11872-36186 GCA_000404065.3 Pinus taeda | reverse complement strand
TTCCCCTTCTCTCCCTCTCCCCCGCTTTTATCTCTCTTCCCTCATGTTGTCCTCTCTCCCTCTCTCTCTGTCTTCCTTACCACTCCCTCTCTCTCTCTCTCTCCTCCTTTCTCTCTATATTTCTTTCTTTTTAACTCCCTCTCTCTCCCACTCCAACTCCATCTCTCTTTCCCTCCCTCTCTCCACTCTTTCACATCCTCTCTCTCTTCCTTCCTCTCTCTCTCTCTCTCTCTTCACTCTCCAACTATTTTACTATATCCCTCCCTCTCTCCTCTCTCCTTCTCTCCCCCATTCTCTTTATCTATCCTTCTTCATCTCTTTATCTCACCCCAAATGTACACACACTCCCTCTATCTCTCCCTTTTCACTCCCTCTCTCTCTCCACTTCTCACTCTCTCTATATTGCTTCTTCCCTCTCTCTCCTCCCGTCCAACTCCATCTCCCTATCCCTCCATCTCTCCTCCTCTCTCGCAAGTCCATTTTCTTTTACTTCCTCTCTCTTCCCCCATCACTCTCTTTCTCTCCAACTATGTTACTATGTCCCTCCCTCTCCCCTTCTCTCTCCTTCTCTCCCCCCTTCTCTCTATCTCTCATTATTTGTCTCTTTATCTCACCCATAAACATACACTCTCTCTCTCCATCTCTCCCTTTTTACTCCCTCTCTCTCTCCACTTCTCACTCTCTATGTCTTTCTTCTTCTTTCCCTCTCCCCCCCTCCAACATCTCTATCCCTCCCTCTCTTGCAATTCCTCTCTCTCACTTTCTCTCCTACCTTCTTCTCTCTTCCCCCATCTCTCTCTCTCTTTCTCTTCCCTCCAATCCCCTCACTATCTCCCACCCTCTCTCCTTCTCTCTATACCCCCTCCATCTTTGTGTCTTCCTCTCCCTCTCTACCCTTCCCTACCTCTCTCACTCCTCTCCCTCTCCCTCTCTTCATTCCTTCTCTCCCCTCTCCTTCATTTTATCTTCATCTCTCCCTTGTCACTCCTCCTATCTCTCCTCCTTTATCATTATATGTCTTTGTCCCTCTCATATATTTATCAGAGTTAATATATATTGATATATTAATATATAATATAACAATTTTATATTGTATTTAATCCAAATTTTTAAATTAATAATATTAATATATAATATTGAATATATTAATTTCATAATAATATAATAATTCTTTTAATATTATTATTGGATTAAAATATTTTTTGCATGGTTATTAATTATAATGGCCATTTGTGTTGCTCATAGGCTTCACCTAAATAATCTTCTTTTCCTATAAGTATACAGAGGTTTATGGAGTAAATATATATAAAATTGTTTTTTTATTTACATTTTTGTTATTTATATTTTATTATTTCCTATTTCTGGTAATATAAAAATTTTATTTATTGCCAAACCTCTATTTATTATATTAAATTTATATTGTGTTTATACATAATAATAATTAGATTGATTTTTAAATAAGGTTGACATTAGATTAAAAATGTTAAATGTTAAACATTTATGTTTATATTTACATTTACATTTACCTTTATTTTTAGGTTTACAAGTTTACATATTTATTTTTTTACGTGAGATCTACCTCATACTGTGTTGTTGCAGAACGCCTATATAAAAAAAACACTATCTTGTTAATTATTAATAAAAATTCATTCCCTTTCCACTAATTTACACCATAATACAAAGTCTCTCAAAGTAATCCAAGTTTCATAGGATATGGAGGGTTGTAGATTTCCGAATTTATGAGTTTGATTATTTATTTTTAGAAAATTAAATTTAGTCATTGCCAATGATTTTAGTATATTTATTTTTAGTAGATTTTAATTTACTTAATAATGTAACTTCAAAATCAAGTACATTTATTTTTAGTAGATTTTAATTTATTTAATAATGTAATTTCACACAATTAAATCAATATACTTTTCTAATAACAATTCATATTTAGATGTGTGTGTTTTTATGTTTTTTTCGTAAATTTTTTTTGAGAATTCTTTTTTAAGAGTGCATTTAACTTTAGTTATTAGTTAACTCAAGTGCTTGGTTTTCGTTAGTTAACTCTAGTACTTGTATGTGGTGCATGTCTTGCATGTGGTACATGTGCACATTAACAAAACATAAAGCACACTTAGCTCTAGTTAGCTTTAGTTATCCTTAGTTATTTTACGCCTTAATTATTGCATATACATCTAAGCTTAACTTCGTTGCTTTATATATTGATTTTCAAATCAATATTCAATAATAAAATTCATTCTCAATTCCATTTTTTTTTTTAAATTCTTGCAAGTTTGTGCAATTATTCTTTACCTAGATCCATATATGTGCTCTAATAATTTTACATGGTATTAGAGCTATAAGGGCATGGAGAAGGTGCATGAACAATATTTTGTAGGTTTGAAGATCAAGAATTGGAAATTGTTCGCCGATTGATTTGCAAATCAGAATATTGGAGAATTGTCACAATTATTGCAACAAATACAAGGTGAAAGAATGGAGTTCCCATATTAGCTATTCTTACTCTGTATAAATACTTCCAATGGAAGCCAAATATTTTACTTCACCTCAGAGGCAAAGACTTGTATCTGATAGTTATGAATTCAGACGTTGAACCTAATTCTGCCATTGAAAAATCCACATATACTTCAACAGGATGGATGGGGCTTTTGGTCTTCTATTTTTGACCATATCTCCAGAATTGTGTTTCCATGTGGACACATGCACCACTCTGAATGAAGTTTGGACAACCTTGGAGAACTTATTTGAAAAGCAGGATGAGATGCGGGCTCATATTCTAAAAAATGAGCTAAATTCCTTAGATCCAAACAACTTTGAGAACATTCATGATTTATTTACGAAATTCAAATCATGCTTCTACAATTATAGGATTGCAAGATCGATAAATCCAAAAAGGAAGGTCAATTGATCCTTTCTATTTTGTCTAAATTAGGTCCTGAATATGTTTTTTTTGTTTCTACATTCCATACAGTTAGACTTGCAAATGGAGATAAATGGAAAATGCCAAAACTTGATGCATTTATTGAGTCTCTCATTCATGAGTAGGGTAAGATCATCAGGATGGGCTCATTAAAGTCTTCAAATGCGCATGCACTTTCTATGCATGAGAAAAGAAAGTCTAACTTGAAACCAAATCAACAATCCAAAGGCAAAGGAAAGGAAAGAGATCCAGATCCAAGAAAGAGAGGAAATCCAAAACCTCTAGATGACTCTTCTAGCTCCAAGGGTAGGAAGGGAAAGAAAGGAAACTCCAAGTGTCCTTATTGTAATATAAGTTATCATCTTGAATCCTCTTGCATGCATAAGACTATTGATCTGATGGCAAGGATTGTTTAGAAAAATAATATTGGTCATCACATTCCAGGAATTGCCAAGAAGAAGATGGAGGAAAAACCATCAGAAACAAGGGTTAATGCTCATGTTTTGATTGCCCTTCATTGTACACCGTAAGAATGGATCATTGATTCAAGAGCTTCACATCATATGATTTCTTCAAATAATTTTTTTTTTCTACATGCATACTCGAGACCTCCTATTCTCATGGGGGACAATTCTACAGTTGAAGCAACTGGACAATGAAGAGTGCAATTCGAAGATGGAAGTTTTGAGAATGTCTTACATATTCCAAGGCTTTCTCTGAATCTTCTTTCAGTGTATCAAATGACACACACAGGCACCGAAAGGAAAGTGGAATTTACCTCGGATTCCACGAGCATTTATGATATGCAAACCAGCTTGAAGATTGCATCTGGAAAGGTAAATGATCAATCTTGTTTGTATACATTTTTTGTTTGTGTTCCTCAACTAGATTCTATTTTTCTACTTACGCATGCAAATGAAGAAAGTAGGATTTGGAACGAGAGATTTGACAATTGAATTTCAGATATATGCAACAACTTAACAAACAAGGGATGGTTAAAGGATTGTCTTCCATTGAATTTTCAAATGGTGTATGTAATGGATGTGCTTTTGGAAAGCATCCACAAGACAAGTTCAAGAAGGGGCATGCATGGAGAGCTTCTTCACCTTTGGAGCTTGTACACAATGATCTCATGGGTCCATTTCTAGTACCTTCAATGAGAAAAGCAAGATATGTGTTTTCATTTACAGATGATTACATGATATTCACTTGGGTTTATTTTCTACAACTCAAGTTTGATTTTTTTCAGAATCTAAAGATTTTCAAAGAGCATGTGGAAAATCAGTATGGAAAACACATCAAGATCCTCCGCACAGATAATGGGAAGGAATATGTCAACAAAGATATCTAGAATCTTTGTAATGAAGCAAGAATATAGTTGCAACATACAACTCCTTACACTCCACAACAAAATGAGTTGATCGAAAGGAAGAATAGATCTTTAAAAGAGATGGCTAATTGCATGTTGCATGCAAGATCTCTTCCATCAAAATTTTAGGCTAAAGGTATCAATTGTGCCTCATACATCTAGAATAGATCTCCTCATAAACCTGTTACTGGAAAAACACCTTTTGAGGTTTGGACTATCATGCAACCTGAATTCAATCATTTCTGCATCTTCAAATCTTGAGCGTGGGCCCATATTCCTACAAAGAAGAGAAAGGCTTTGGAGTCTCGGAGCAAGGCATGCATGTTTGTTGGATATTATGACGAAGTCAAAGGGTACAAATTGCTTGATATCAACACTAAAGAGCTCCTTATCGAAAGGAGTGTAAAGTTTGAAGAAGATGCTTTGCATGCACCACTAGATGAACCTATTACAAAGTTTCCCTCACCATTAATTGATGAGTATGCAGATGATACTTTAGATCAAAATTATGATCTAGATGAGTCTTTGTCTGTGACACTTGTTGGACCACCAGTTGTTGAACATCAAGATAATACTTCCTCATGTAGTTCGAAAGATTCTTGACCACCTTCAACACAAAAATGGTGCAGCATGAGTGATCTCCTAGATGATCTTGCCACTATACCTCAGTTTGAGGAAGATCCACAAGCACTCTTAGCTATGGAGCCATGCATGCCCACGCACGCTTATATGATGCATGCATCTGATCCACAGTCTTATGTAGAAGAAGTTGGGCATCTTGAATGGGAAGTAGTTATGGATGAGGAATACAACTCTCTCATTGAGAACCAAACTTGGGACCTAGTTCTGCTACCTTCCAATCGTAAACTTGTTAGGTTCAAGTGGGTTTACCAGACCAAGAAAGCAACAGATGTCCAAGTTAGTCGATATAAGGCACGGTTGGTGGCAAAAGTTTTTCAGTAGGTACATGGTTTTGACTATGATGATATTTTTGCTCCAGCGGTAAAAATGGATTCCATTTGGCTAGATCTCTCCATTGCAGCAACAAGAGGATGGGAGGTGAATCATATGGATGTGAATAGTGCCTTTCTTCATGGTGATCTTGAGGAGGAAATATACATGGAGCAGCCACATGGATACGTGCAAAATTCATCTCTGCTATGCAAACCAAATAAGTCTCTCTATAGCCTCAAGTAGGCACCTAGAGCGTGGTATGAAAAGATGGATTCCTATTTGTTATCTCAAAAATATGCAGGTTGCAAATCTAATTCCAATGTTTATTTGTTGAATAAAATTGACTCCTTATTAATCATAGTACTTTACATAGATTATATTTTGATAACAAGTAGTTCAACTTCTTCCATTGTTGAGATTAAAACTGCATCGCATAAGCGATTTTCTATGACAGATATGGGCTTGATAATTTTTTTCCTTGGAATAGAGATCAATCAGAGTGGTTTTGGGATTACCATTTTTCAACCAAATTATGCTAGAGATCTTTTGGCACGATTTCACATGAGTGACTACAAGCCAACAACCACACCTTTCTTATCAGGGATAAATCTTGAGAATGTCAAAGATACACCATTGACTGATTGCACACTGTACCATCATCTTGTGGGGAGTCTTCTTTATCTCAGTCACTCCCATCCTAATCTCTCATATGTCATAGGAGCAGTTTCCAGATACATATAGGAGCCACATGAGTTACACTGGAAAGTTGCAAAGTGCATCCTTTGATATGTCTAGGGAACAACCACCTATGGGATTCATTATGCAAAAAATTATTCTTTGGATCTCATTTGGTTCACATATTCAGATTGGGCTGATGACAACCTTGATCACAAGTCCACCTCTGGTTATGTACTTAGTTTGGGATTTGGCCCAATTTGTTGATCAAGCAAGAAGCAGGTTGCCATTTCTTTATCATCAGCAAAGGTTGAGTACAGAGGAGCAGTCAGTGCCACTATTCAGGCCATTTGGCTACAACATTTTCTTTATGAGCTTGGTATCAGTGTCCATCATCTGATTGTCATAGCATGTGATAATCAGAGTACACTAAAGTTTTGTAGAGATTTAGTGCAATGACAATAGACCAAATATACTGAGATCAACATGCACTTCATTAGAGAACTGATTCATGATGGGATCATCGATCTACATTATTTTCGAAGTTTTGAGCAAACTCTGACATCTTCACTAAGACATTCACTAAGCATAAGTTTCAATTTTTGTGAGATCATCTTGGGTTGAACGACACAACTGCCTAGAAGTTTTCTTTTCTCTATTTTTTGCATTATGTTTGGGGGAGGGGGCGGGGGGAGAGGGTTAGGCAGAGGGTGTGCGAGCGGTTTTCCCACTGGGTTTTACCTCTTTCCACTTTTTCATGCATTCTACATGATTACTTAAAATGGTCTTTCTTTGAGGACTCATTCATTTTGCATCACACTCACCTAAGTTATGCTTAAGGGGGGGTGTTGGTGTACATGCACCTAGTTAGTCTTAATTAACTTCAATTCAACTTTAGTTCTTGCATGTGATGTGCACTCAGTTAGCGTTAGTTAAATCTAGTGCTTACAGGTGGTGTGCACTTGGTTTTAGTTAGTTAACTCTAGTGCTTGCATGTGGTGCATGTGCACATTAACAAAACATAAAGCACACTTAGTTTTAGTTAGCTTTAATTAATATTAGTTATTGCATGTACAACTAAACTTAACTTAGTTTCTTTATTTATTGATTCTCAAATCAATATTCTTCTCAATTCCAATTTTTTTTTCAATTCTTGCGAGTTCGTATAGTTATTCTTCACCTAGATCTGTATTTGTGCTCTAATAATTTTAGAAATGAAAACATTTAATTTTACAAATAAAAATTAAATATTTTCATGGATCTTATCTATTTCTTAGCAACTTGCAATGCAAGATACCTATCCTGTTGTGACAATTAGAATTCACGAAGTGCGCCATTTGCACGATGATGTCATGGGGCAATTCAGATTTGACAACTCTAGTGGCACCACTCCGTGGACGTTGTAAAAATATTAAAGATTTGACGTTGAATTCACCGTCAATCCAGCTTCAATTTTATGTATTTATTTGCAGAATTCAAAGCATTATAAAACTAGACATGACGTTGTTGGTATTGCATATCGTCCAACGTCTGTTTTGTTTAATGACTATATATTTCGTGATCAGGCTAAAAAAGCTATGGAGCACCAGACAAAACGATATGAAATATCCATACTGTATTTTCAAAATTTAGAAAGGGTTGTGTGTATATATTTTCAAAATCATAGTTGTACCGAAACACTTGCCACTCGAAACAGGTGACTAGTATTTTGTGGGTCAAAAGCATATGGAAATGAGCTTCATTGAAACTATAGAAAACACCTTTCCAAATATTAATATAATCATAGCAATGAAATGAAATATTAGTACACTCTTAATTATTTTATTGCTGGCCATTTTAATTAAAATAATTTGTACCTTTACCTGGCTGTGCAAAGGCTGCACATAGTTGATGGTTTCCTCTCATATCTAAAATTTAACATAAACCACAATAATAATTTTCAATTCAATGGCCTGAACAACATTATTCGTAATCACCGAACCATATTGATCCATCATTAATTCAGCCATCATGTGTAAGCCATCAATTCAACAAATAGGGAAAGGGAGAATATATTTTCTATGCTCTCACTAAACTTTATAAGATTTAAATGACAATTGTAAGAAAATACAATTTCTACAAAACTGTGTTAGGATAAATATTGTTTACCTTAATGTTCCTGTTGCCTTTTCTATATATGCATTTTGTGGATACTTAGCTTTTTTAACATTGTGAAAGAAAATAAGTAAAAAGAGCATGCATTAGGTTGATACTTTAGTTTTTTTAATGTTGTGAAAAAAACTAAGTAAAAAGACCAGCAATATTATACTTTCTAGCAACCAGAAATAAGGTTTTCTAGAACATTCATACGGTCGTTTATTTTCTACATCAGCGAATCCATCAAATCATCAATTAATTGTAGACAATTTTGCCTCACTCCATTGAAAATAAGAAGATAAACCAGAGCTAAAATCCAAGTGCCTGTGGGATCCATAATGACGACATCCATTGCACACAAATATGTTTTTGTACGCGTAACACTTGATTTACGAAAGCCCACTGAAAAAACGCATTTGCCAATTCCAAGAAACGCAAGATGTATGGATAGAACGGTTGCGTAGAAATCGACCTTATTCCCAAACACCCAACGTCTTTCATTCAAACAAAATGTTTTGGTTTGTTGTTGTATGATACTATTCGAATCCAAACACCCCTAAGGTATCATGTCATACACCTCACCCGACATACACATCATCATAGCAGCATCAACAATCCAGCGATCGTGTTGTATTAATGGCACTTCTATCTTCTTAGATAATGGCCCCATACTCTTTTGTCATGATTACATCAATGGCTAGCATAGTGATGTGTGGTTTGACGGTAAGTCATTCGGGCGAAGCTTGCCAGACCGAAGTTAAAATCTCATTGAGTACAGTGACTTGTTATGGTGGTGGCTAGAGGGGCGGACTCCCCTCCCGATGAGTCTGCTCTTGCTAAAATCATAGGATCTTAGTATACTTGACTTACAGGTGGTTGGTTATACTCTTGGTGTTATAGTGGCAGCTATGAGGTTTGATCCTGGCTCTCCCCTGGATTAGACCTGATAGTTACCGATTCACCATGTGTTAAAAAAAAAAAAAAATTAAGACGACAATGGCTAAATAGCTTGTCATAGGGTATTAAATGCTTGTTTAGCTGCATACTCCTTAAGCCGATAACACGCGTGCGGTGAGTTGATAAATAAAAAATAGCAGCAGTGTGTTATCGGCTTAAGGAGTATGCAGCTAAGTGGGCATTTAATGCCCTATGACAGGCTCGTTAGCCATTGCCTAAGACCTCAATATGATACGGTATAAAAATAAGTTTAAATATTCTAAATAATAATAAAATTTAATGGATATGTTAAACTATGGAGTAGGTTACAAAAAAAATGCAGTTGTCTATAATGAGACTTTTTGGAAGCCTTTCCGGTGGGTTTTTCTAGTCAAAATCCGGCAGCAATTTATTCGAATCGCAAGTTTGATAGCTAATTTCTGCACAATCAAAGTGTCCCAGGGGTTTTTCAGGGTGCTGAATCCAAATATGCAGTTAAAAAACCATTTTAACTGCAAAAAATCAAGATTTAACCTCAATTTCTTCATCGGATTCCGTCACCGAATCTCCAAAAAGTCGCATTATAGACAACTCCCAAAAAATATGGGTGAAAAATAAAATAATATTAAGTCAAAGGCAAAATCAAATGCTTAATACCATACATGCAGGACGTATAATAATAATACTAATAATAATAAGACTTAAAAATAATAATTATTAATTATTATTTTAATATCTCTTTTCAACTCACTTTCAAGAGAGAGTTGTGACTCAAATTAATTACATTGCATTGACTTAGCCATTTTTTTTAGTGAATGAGGGGCTCTTGATTGCTAAAGTGGAAAATTCAAAGGAGATTCATGTATCTTGCCTATGCATTTTTGCATCAATCAATTTACACCCAAATTACAACGTTATATAAATTGCACCCCCAAGTGAATCTATTCACATGGGACTTGTCACATAGTCTTAAAACATTAATATGAATATATTTATGTTAATGAAGCAGTTAAATCTTATGGTTAGGAAAGGAGAAAATAAAAGTTAAATTCCACAAAAAAAAATTACCAAGTAAAAACATAAATTACATTTGGACATATTGCCCCCAAAATTATAGGGGGAAATGAAAGATTTCCACCAAATGAGGGAGAATGTCTTAACGTTCCTTGACACTTAAATTTGACAAAATTACCACTCTAAATATATCCATGTTGAAACCTCAAATACTAATCATTTTGGGAGTTAGGATATGTAATCAACACAACCCATAATGTACATTAACTTCTCCTAATATTCTCATGAGGCCTCAAGGCATTTTCTCCTAATATTCTCATGAGGCCTCAAGGCATTTAAACCTTAGCATTCGATCTAGGTGAAAGAGGATACGAGATTAACCGTAAAAAATGTCCAAAGAAATTTACACCCATGTTACAGGCTTGTGCTTGCATAAAAGTCACTATAATCAATTACAATGAAATAACTACAAATGATAACTCCGAGATTCACAACAACCCAAGCAGCTCTTTGTAACACTCCCTCCCACCCCCTTGTCCCATCTCAAATTGTGAGAGTTGTTACTTGTTCGCTTTAACCCAACCCGTAAGGCCTCTTATGGAGATGGGGTTACAAAAGCCTCTTTTCTAAAAGTCTTCAAATTTCAAAACAAACACCACAATCACATTTAGTTCATCAATATCTTCCCAATGATATAAATTTTACCTCAATTTGACTCCCGGATTGAAATTTATACCCATCAAAAGTCTAGTTAATTATGCCAGGCCACATCATTAGTGGATGTCCATGTGGCATCCATATGGTCCTTTTTAGGCCCCCATGGTACTTCCACATCAATTTATCATGGGTCCCACTATCCCTTCTCCCCATGACATAATTTGTTACACTGTTGTCACTTTCAGCTTACGCTCATCTAGCCCCTCAACACTGTGTTGTCACTCAACACCCCTGAATGATCAGATCACTGAATCCAAGCAAGCTATGATGTTAATCTAGTGCAAGGCCCACCGTCTACCACATGATGTCCACATGGTGGCCCTCATGGCACTGCCACATCAACTTAAAGTGAGGTTCACTAGGTCCCCACACCTTAACATCTTTCATTGTTCTTCCATTGTAAATGGCCAACACCCATTGAGGCCTTTCAACATATTGTCGGCCCTCACCACCACTTGATACCTATATCTAAGGATCCACTTCCCATGTGAGCTCAATATGGTCAGGGCCCATCGTGCTACGTACAACCCCTCTCTACCATGGAATCCTCAAATGGATAAGCTTCTAAAAAGGAGGTCAAGCCTATGACATATCCAACCTCCACTTAAGTTTTGGCCTTCTGCCAACCCTGGGCCCTCAGATGTCGAATGCATAAGGCTCTTGAATAGAGAAATGCAACAATAGCTGTAATCCAAGCTGCTATAGAGGGAGCTATTCTCTGCCAGCTTCGGAGCCCAGATCTTCGAATTCCTATACATATGCATTGAGGAAATAAGAAGGAAAGTAAGGGAAATTTCAGAAATTCTAAGGACAAGGCAACAACCCAAACACCAATTTCCTTATAACTGTTGATTGAGGCTAATCCCCGACCTCCAACTAATAACACTAGTCTACAACCCACTCATGCAGGTCTATGACTAACTCGTGAGATGCTTAACATGCATTCATTAGAATAGTGATTTCTGAGTGAATCATTAGAGTTATAGGCCAAACAACAACAACAAGAACAAGGCAAATTTCAAAAATTGCAATTTACAATGACTTTCACAAGATAAGAACCCACCAAGATAATCGTTCGTAAGGAATTGATTTGCCCAATTCCAACAATTAATATATATAAGGACTTATAAAATAGTTGGTTAGTCCTAGGTGAACTTCAAGCAATCAATCATAAACATCTACAGTATCCTGAAATTATTGAAGATGGAAATTGCCACACAATGCAAACATTCATTATCACCGTAGATACATAATATAGTTGGTCAACCATGAATATGACATGATTTCAACATTCTTTCATGAGTAATACAAAACCACATATCAATCATTAACATGGAAAGGACCATCATAATCCATGATCGAATTATGCATAACCCATTATACTTGTTTGGATAAATTGAAATGGCTAGCAATTGAAGGAGGTACTTCAATATCCACCCAACCCTAGGTAAGCTACATTGAAATCTCTCTTGCAACTGACCACCCTTGAGTTGGATCCATAGTTTGAGGATATTTTTGCATAGGGGAATTTCACACCGAGGCTTGGTAAAACATTTAGGATATGGAGTCCACTTTCCAGGTGGTTCAACAATTTTCTTTTTATAGCAAGCACTGCAAGTCTACATTCTGTTGTATAGGTGGTTCAACAAATCTTCCAACAAGCACCACAGTGGCTCAAATTTCCCTGTCAAGTGGTATACAACCAGCACCATAGTGACCCACTTACTCATTGATTTCAATCACAAGTCTTCACCCAAGGCCAATATGGGTTATTACTCAGTTCCAGGAGACTAAATTCCACTATATACATGGTTCCACAACTATGTTTTCATGGAAATCAATGCAGGGGTCAGTGGCCCACTTTATAGGAGGTTCAACAACTCTTCTAGCAAGCATCACAATGACTCAGGTTACCCTCTTAAGTGGTTCAAGAATCATACAACAAGCACCCAAGTGGTTCAATAGGTTACCCTCTCAAGTGGTTCAACAATCATATAACAAGCACCCAAGTGGTTCAACATCTACTCAGCAAGCACTAAGTGGTTCAATCCTCCACTGAGCCTCCCATTGGCCATTCAAGCTTAAACTCATTGTTTAATGGCATCTACCCAATAATACATGGGATGAAACCCCAAAAATCTCAGCGCAAGCTCAAGCACAGTCTTCCATGTAAAGATACTGGTCAAGAAGACAAAGATTGATGCTCTGTTTGACTCAGGATCGTTGGAAAATATTGTTGCAGTAGCTCTAGTCAAGAAGTTGGGTCTGAAAGTTCGTGATCATCCAAACCCATATCCACTGGGATGGGTACATAAGGATGCAAAGATGAAGGTAACAAAATAATGTAAAATTAGATTTGCTACCAGTGTTGATTTTATTGATGAAGTGATTTGGATGTGGTTCCCCTTGATGTATGTGGAGTCGTGTTTGGGAGTCCATACATGTACATGTGAGATGCAATATTCACAAGGATAGCTAAACAAAACCAACTCATCAAGGATGGAAAATAATTCATCATCAATGCATACAAAGGCAAGTCGAAAATTTCACTGGTAAGTGCCAACCAAGCTAAGAAATTGATCAGTTCCAGTAAGAAATATTTTTTATTATTTTTAAGAGAAAACCAGTTTGTAGAGGAGTCAATAAGAGGCAAGGCATCCCTAGAGGGGTGTACTAAGAAACAAAAAAACAATTGCAGTAGTTTTTATAGGCATACAAAGATGTGTTCTGAGAGCCTAAAGGGATACCCCCTAAGAGAGAAGTGGAGCATGAGATCCAACTATTTCCAGACTCCCCATTGCCAAATATTGGGCCATATAGGAAGTCTGTTATAGAAGCAAGTGAGGTGAATAAAAAATTGCAACAGTTTCTGGAACAGGGTGTCATTCAATCGAGTACATCACCATGTGGATCACCCATCATTATTGTGCCAAAGAAGGATGGGACTTGGCAGATGTGTATAGATTACAAGGCATTGAATAAAATCACACTCAAGAACAGATATCCCCTACCCAGGATAGACGATATGTTAGATCAGTTGCAGCAAGCAAAGTATTTCACCAAGCTGGACTTAGAGTCTGGATATCACTAGGTTCGAGTTAAAGAATAAGATACATGGGAGACCACCTTCAAAACCAGGCAAGGTTTGTATGAGTGGTTAGTTATGCCATTTGGCCTATATAATGCAACAACTAAATTTATGAGATTAATGAATGATGTACTACGCCCTTTTATAGATTCATTTGTTATTGTCTTATTGTCTATTTGGATGATACACTCCTATATAATGCTACCTGGGAGGAGCATATTTCACATTTGATGCATGTGCTGGAAACATTGAAGAAGCATCAGCTGCCAGCAAATCTCAAGAAGTGCGAGTTTGCATAACAATCCTTGGTGTATTTGGGATATGTTTTTGGTGGAGGAGACTTGAAGATAGATCCTTCCGAGATGGAGGCCATCATGAAATGACCAGTGCCTACTAATGTTACTGAGGTTAGGAGTTTCATTGGAGCAGCACAATCCTTGAGGAAATTCATAGCTTGGTTTTCAGTAGTAGCAACACTGCTCCATGCCATAACAACAAGTGGCAAGATTTTCTAGTGGGGAAAAGGGAAGCACAAGGATTTCAATGAGTTAAAGAAGAAGATCATTGAAGCACCAATTCTGGCATTACGAAACTTGCAAATGCCCTTTGAAGTGGAGATAGATACGAGTGGGTATGTTATGGGAGTTATCTTGACGCAAGGAGGAAAGCTCGTTTACTACTATTCTGAAGTATTTCATGGGGCAATTCTTAACTACCCTACCTATGATAAGGAGCTTTATGCCATGGTGCAAGCTATGAAGAAGTGGAATCATTATCTTATGGGAAAGGAGATAATAATCCACATGGATCACCAATTGTTATAGTACTTGCAGGCCTAGAATAAGCTACAATAGACCAGGCATTACAAGTGGATGGGGTTTTTACAGAAGTTTCATTTGGCGATCAAGTATAAGAAGGGAAGCACAAACAAGTTGGCTGGTATGCTTTCAAGGCCACCCACGTCTAAGATTATAACTTTGGGGACTCTTATGCATATGGAGCCATTCACACATGATGCATACAGAGAGGCATATTCAGAAGATGAGGACTTCAAGGAGGTGTATCAACAATTGCAGAATTAGAGTCATGTGCACTAGGTGACAACACCGTTGACTACCATCTCCATGATGGGTTACACTACAGGCTGGATAATCTATGTGTTCCTAAAGGTGAGAATTTGCAGTTGATTAGAGAGGCTCACACCTCTAAGGTTGTAGGGCACTTTGGTTTCGGGAAGATCGTGGCTAACTTGCAGAGGTATGTGTGTCATCTCAATTTATTGTGTAGATTAAGACATGTATTTTACTATCAATCCAGGTTGGTAATTTTAAAAGCAAACCAAAATTTATGGATTTTTGGATAAAAACTAATATAGAAAGTAGTTATGAGAATGAAAGTGCATATTACAAATATAAATCATTCTACATAACTAAGAATGGAAATACATATTATAAGTATAAATCACTCCTCACAACTTAAGCAAAACCATCTAAGTCTATTCCATAAAAGCATGCATTATTGGTCAATGAAATTAGGCTATTTTAGAAAAACAAGGAAGGGACTCTCTCAAAGAGACTTGGTTGTCCTCCCTCAACAATTCTATAATGACATTGCCAATTTCTAAGTAAGCATGAAATAATGTAATGAAAACATAAGAACTTAATCTAAGAAAGCTTGAAAGAAGTGAATCTTGTTCAGTCTTAATCCTAGCTCACGGAGAAGAGGCTCTCTCAAAGAGACCTGGTTTTCCTTCCACATTCAAGCTAATCACTAAAATAAGCAATATTCACTTAACACATTTCATAAAATAAATTCACATTAAAGATATTTACAAATTTTCACAGCAAATGAATATAATGAACATGGAAAATCAAACTAGCATATGCACAAATATAAACATGATACAACAAAGTGTACTTAGCTTGGATGGGGGCCCTCCAATATTGCTTGTACACTTCTAAAATACTCATCTACAACAACTCATTCACTCTAGCAAACAAAAAGAAATCATTAAACAAAAGTTCCGCCTTTAATTATCTAAAAATAATAATAAGTTTGTCTATATACTCTCACTATGAATGCCTCTCTTTAAATAGGAAAAAAGATAACCATATAAGATAAAAAATTTGAAACAACCATCATTAATGTTATCCCACTTCATCAGGTCGAAGCCATCCATTAGTTATAAGAAATCTGGAAAAATTCGAAAAAATCCTAAAACTGCCCCCTTTTAATATGGATTTTTTTGTGACAAGTCAAGTTTGACCAGACCCGTATTTGCTCATTTTCACTGATCCAATAGCTGTTCATCCGTCCTTGGTTCCTAATCTTTCCAAATATGTATTTAGCTCGAGCCCAGGTGTCCTGCATATATGATCCAAAATCTTTTTCTTATAGATGTGTTAAATAATTAATTCATAAATTGTAGCTTAACAAAGAAAACTGAATGTGCACATCAGACAAGAGGAGAAACACATAATGCATCAAAGAAGACAATAAGACTTGATAACGGAGCTTGTTTGACTTGGACTACATCTTCGGGGCCTGCTCGATCAATGGGGAGGTCTTCATTCATTAAGTGGCATGAAAAAGAAGACTACAAGCATCAGTTACAAAAAGGAGTCTTATACCTCCATACTGAAAAATGGCCAAAAAAATGCAGAACTCTGATGGAGAAATGGACAGCTCCATTGCGTTCATGGCATCGAGAAGTGCTGAAACCATATAAAATTTGTCAAATTCTGACAAAGTGAAATTTCGCTCCTCTTGAAAAATTCTGCTTCGAAACGCTTGCACTGCCTCCTCTGCTTGAGCGCACTAAAAACGACATTTAAATAACAATTGGGTGGTGGATTTTGCAAGAAAATGGTTATAGTTCAGTTGGTTGTGATCTGGTTTAATAGGGAGGAGGTTGGGAGGTCAAACCTCGCCTCCTTTTTTTATACATTATAAACCACCCTCTTTTTTTTTTTTTTAAATAAAATTTGTTTTTCCACCATACCTCCATGCTTTGAATAATAGTGGTTTGTTATTAATTTGGTTGCCCTTTTGGGTTGGGTCCGTGCCCCAAGGACCGACCCACCCATTTCTTATTGTTGGTGTGGTGGCTCCGTGGGAGCAATAGAGGGGTCGGGGTCATAGCCTATCCCTCTCGTTTTATATTGAAATTTCTATGGCTGGGGGTCATGGCCCGCCCCTCGTTTGATATTGTTGTTTGTTTTAGGGGTGGCAGGGTTGGTGGCTCGCCACCCTTTTTTAAATATTCTTTTGTTAAAAAAAAAACAACCCGTGTGTTTTTGAAAATCTGGTTTTGGACCGAAGGAGCCCTTTTAACGAGGCCACAATTTTGTCTGGAATCTCGCTAGAGTTGGCCAGATTCCGTCTGCCAGAAAAAGTCCAAATTGCGCCTTCATTAAACATGCCTAGTCATCAAAAGTCAACCCAACTTTGACTGACTCTATCTTCTTCATTCGGACTCGGATTGGAGTGTCGTTCACACTGTTGGAATCAGGGCGACGAACACTTCGATCTAATGTCAATTTCATCGTCTTTCCACTACTTTGAATTTTGGGCTTTTTCCATGCCACTGTGCTTGAAGATCCACCTGGATCAATATATCACTTTAATGGGGCTATTACGGGAATTTCTAGTTCTATCAAAAAATACTCTTAAAACCAAATTTTTGCAAAAATATCTAACAATTGAAAAACATAATTTATTTACAAAATCGAGGAACGACATCTCACCCTTGTTGATCTCCAAGCATGTCCTCATGCTTGCTTTCTTTTCTTTGATCTTTTGAGTGTTGATGTACCTACTGTCCCTGATCCTGAAGTCTCTTGTTGTGCTGCATGTAGAAGACAATCAATACCTTCATATTTCCCTTCCTTGTAGATAGTAGCCATTACCTTTTATATTTCATATTTGTATTTCCATGTGTTCTTTTCACTGAGCCACTTGTAAGCTTGTTTAGAGATCAAGAAGTTCTTTGTTTCAAGCTTATTAGTTTCTTCTTCAATTTTTCATTTTCTTTGATGAGATTTTTATTGTTTTGTTTGTACATCTTATTCTCTTTCTTCAAATGCCTTTCCAAAATCTTATTGACTTCCAACTCTCTTGTCAGCACTTCTATCTTTTTTAGGCGTTCTTCTTGTTGTAGCTCTTTTTCTTCTCTTACAATTTACTTGGCAAATGAATGTGATGATGTATCTCCTATCCATGCATGCTCAAAGTAAGAGTCATTTTCCACAGGCTCTTCTTGAATTTCCCTTTCCATTCTTTGCAATTTCTCATTAACTTCTTTTGATACTGTTGGAGGTTCAACAATTTCTACCTCTTGGTCTTTTTCTTTCTCACTTGGCTCTTCTTGCATTTTATTCCTAGGCCTTCTTGGAATAGATAGGGAAGATCTTTCTTTCTCAACCATGCCACTATCCTGTTTCTTCTTAGATTGGGTCTTGGGATACATAGGAGAGTTCATTATGCTTCTAGTAACATGCATTTGTTCAAATTTCTCTTCTGTTGTTTGCTCCTCAATATGATGTTGAACCAAAAATTCTTTCCAAATCAATCCCTTGCTTCTCACGTGATGTTCTACAAGTATTTTAATGAGCCCTTGATGATAAACATGTGCCTCTTTCACTTCAGTTTTATTTTTAACACTCTATCATTTTGATCAAGCTTTTTGAGAAGAAATAGGGTAGATTAATCTTGGCTTCTCCTTTTATGTGTTGAAGTAGCCTAATGTGATAAAGATAAAATAGGTTGTGCCTACAGTCGCAAGTGAAGTATCTTTGAAGGATTAGGAATTATTCATACCAAGGCTCCTTGAACCAGTCCCTTTGAATTCCTTTTGATCTATCAAAGGATTCTTTTCTTTGCTTTTCTATGAAGAATGTCCAACCTTTCTCTTTGAAATGTAAGCCTTTATGATATTCTTCTCCTGTTAAGGGAAGATCTAGAGCTTGGGAAATAAACTTTGGGTTTAGTGGTATGGAGAGGTCACCCACATTTGTTTTTCCCTGTTGATAATGATCTATGAATTCTTGTGTAATCTTCTTATTATGCCCATTAAACTTTTGAAGAAATCCTATCAATCTTGCCTGACACAATTTTTCTATGCTTTCTTTCCCCCAATTCTCTATCTTGAATTTATTTGGCTCAGTTCTAATTGCCATATGTTCTATATACCAGTTAATGTATCCTTGGATAGTTAAAATCCTCATCATAAACAAAATTAGATATATAATATATATATATATATATATATTTATATATATATATATATTACCTTATTATTCATGCCAATTTTGATTTATTGGATAATTTATCATGGGAAATAGGCTTATATCTGATCTTTGAAGTTCCTTAAAAAAAACAAAAACGATTCTCTTGCTTGAATCTTTTTCAATTTCCTTTGTTTTGCTGCAAAAAGGATTCCACTGTTCTTTAAAAAAATTGTCACTTTGTAAAAAGATATCAAAAATATCTTAACAATGTCTCACTGCTTCTAAACTTTGCGCTCCAATCTCTATTTTCCAAAGTTTTGTTATGAAAATCCCCTCTATGTTTTTAAAAATTATCACTGTGCGTATGAGAATGGGACAAATTTGCTCACTGTATATATGAAAATAGAGAAAAAAAAAATGCTCACTATGTATATAAAGTCTCATTGTATATATGAAAATTTTGCTTACTGTGTGTATGAAAATTTTCATTGTGTATAAAAAATAAATAAGGCTTTGTTTTTCATATACAACCATACATGAGGAAATTCATAATTCAAGCTCGATTACTTGATATGGAAGAAAACTTGTAGATATCTTTGAGTTAATAACTCGTGTTCCTATGCTTAACAATGCCATTTTGATTATAACTTTTCAACATCTCTAAGGATTCACACATTACATAGGTGGCAAAGTTGGTATTAATGGTGGCAAGATTTCGATTTTATAACTGAAGTTTGACTCCTTACAAAATGACACATCTCAAACACTATCTCGAGCTTAGTTATCCCTGAAATCCATTCAACTACTGATAGAAATCTGGAAGTGATTTCTTACCTTGTTTCTTTGTGGAATTTCTAGAGTTTGTTGGTAAACTTAGTCGACTTGGCAAACAGGAGATCTCTACTTTTAATTCACTCGTTAAAATCGATGCATTCCTCCCTTATTTCTCCAAAAACTACTATGATCTCCTCACCTATTTCTTATACAGCTTCTTCTCTGTTCAGGCTTCTCTGTTATTCGCAACCCTCTCTTCAATGTTTACGTTTTTCCTTCTTATTTCCTCCTTCTACAAGGGTGCTATATGCGTGCATATGAGTGCACAACGTTCTCTTCCTCTCTTTGAGCTTAATTATAACTGTGATGGTGGAAGAAAGGCTTAACATAGATTTCGGTTTGCATTATAATGGTGAAAGAAGGCAATAGAATTACATAGAGTTTGTTTGAATGCTTTTTGACCGTTTTACCACTCCAACTCATACTTCGACCTACGTATCTATGGCTGCCCATGTGTCTCTATTTTGTCTACGTTCCTTTGCATTCACGTACACTCTTCATTCACGACTTTACATGCCCGTCCTGTCACCATAATGTTTACATAGTTGCACTACCCACTTTTTGTGAAGTTCATCTTTTGTTTATAACTTCATTCATTTCATTGCATGCCCACTTTTGTATGCATGTGCAATGATACATATGTCTTTTCATCCTCTCCTCTTTTGTATATTGCATTTCATATAGTTTTGCATTTCGATTTTTGTACATTAGTCTTTGTCATTTTTATATGCTTATTTCTTAATTTGTTTTATATGCTCATTTACATGTCCATGGGAAACATATGCGTATAATGTTTTTCCCTTTGGGTTATGTAATGCACCTGCTACTTTTCAAAGAGAAGTTCTTGCAATCCTTGCTAATCTAATCCATGAATGTGTAGAGATTTACATGGATGATTTTACTGTATATGGAGATACATTTGATGATTATTTGAATAATCTTGAAAAAGTTTTAAAGAGATGCATAGAGACAAACCTATCCCTTAGCAAGGAGAAATGTTTTATGATTTTAACTGAACAGATAGTGTTGGGATACCACATTTCTTCTTCTAGAATCAAGGTCGACCCAACAAAGATACAAGTTATTGTAAACTTAATGCCACCAAAGACATAGAAATAAGTAAGAAGTTTAATGGGATATGCATGCTACTACAGAAGATTAATTGAAAACTTCAGTAAGATAGCTTTACCCTTGTTTAAACTTCTTGCAAAAGACATTGAGTTTCAATGGACTATCAATTGTCAAAATGCATTTGAAAAATTAAAAGAAAAATTGTCTATAGCACCCATTCTCAGAGGACCAAATTGGTCACTATCGTTCCATATATCTATTGATGCATCAACCACAACAATAGGAGAATCTCTAGGACAAAAAGAAAACCTGTGTAACAATTCCATCTATTTTATAAGCAAAAATTTAACTCCGCAGAATTAAACTACATGGTAACAGAAAAATAAATGCTAGCTGTTTTCCATGCAGTCAATAAATTTAGGCATTATATAACAGGTTATCAAGTATTTGTCCATACATATCATTCAACCATTAAATATCTAATGAATAAAATAATTGCTAATGGAAGAATTACTAGATTGATGTTATTAATGCAAGAATTTAATATCATTGTTTTAGATAGACTAGGGAGAGAAAACCAAGTAGCAGACTTTCTATCAAGAGTTAATTCTTCTGATGATCTTATACCTATGTCAGATAACTTCCCTGATCATAATCTATTTTCCATAACAAGTAAAACCCCATGGTTTGCAGATATAGCTAGTTATATATCACTTGGAATATTACCATCACATTTCACTAGCAAGCAGAAAAAACAAATAATTAGAGACAGTGCAAGATACACTTGGATTAATGGAGATCTCTTCTATATAGTACCTGATCTTATAATTAAAAAATGTATAAGAGAAGATGAAATCATCAATATCTTAAAAGCATGTCATGATGAACCATGTGGTGGTCGTTTTGCAGGGAAGAGGACAACATACAAGGTCTTAAATCAAGGCTACTTTTGGCCATCACTATTAAAGGATTCAAAGACTTATGATAAATGATGTGATAGCTACCAAAGAATAAGTAGACCTGTAGTTTCAGATGAAATGCCATTGAAGCCGCAAGTATTGATATAGCCATTTGAACAATGAGATTTTGACTTTGTGGAACCTATCATCCCACCATCAAATGGTAATAAGTATATCCTAGTATGTATTGAATATGTAACAAAATGGGTAGAGGTAAAGCATTAAGCACGACAATAGAAAATGCAGTAGTTACTTCTATTTACTAAGAAATATTTGGAAGATATGGAGTTCCAAGGCAGATTGTCATAGATATGGGTGGTAAGTGGTATGGAGTTTCAATTAATCTTATGTAGTAGCCTGCATATCCTAAGAAACTTCTTACTTCTTTCTGTGTCTTTGGTGGCATTAAGTTTACAATAACTTGTATCTTTGATGGGTCTACCTTGATTCCAGAAGAAGAAATGTGGTGTCCCTATGTTTGTCTCTATGAATCTCTTTAAATCTTTTTAAAGATTATTCAAACAATCATCAAATGTATCTCCATATACAATAAAATCATCCATGTAAACCTCTACACATTCATGGATTAGATTAGCAAAGATTGGAAGAACTACTCTTTGAAAAGTAGCAGGTGCTTTACATAACCCAAAGGGAAAAACATTATATGCATATGTTCCCCATGGACATGTAAATGTGGTTTTATCCTAGACCTCTAATGCTATCTTAATCTGATTGTATCCACTAAACCCATCAAGAAAAGAAAATAAATTCTTTCCAGCTAATCAATCTAGTACTTATTCAATGAATGGTCAATGGATTTCTTTCTAGCAGGATGATTACTGCGCTTTTTGGAGTATACAGTTATATCATCTAAATAGATTACCACCGATTTGTTTACCAAACCTTTGAAAGTTATGTCCATGGCTCTTTGAAATGTTGCACCATCATTGATTAATCTAAATGGAATCTTATGATAGGCGTAGGTGCCCCATTTGGTTCTAAATGTAGTCTTTAGCCGGTCATCTGGATGTACTAGAATCTGATTATAACTTGAAAATCCATCTAGGAAAGATATTAGTTATGAGCCTGCCACTGATTGTAATATTTATTCCATAGAAGGTAAAGGAAAGTTGTCATTCTAACAATATTTGTTGAGATTGCGGAAGTCTATACATATTCGAATATCACCTTTCTTTTTTCTGACTGGGACAACGTTGGAGACCCACCTAGAATGTCTGTCAGGGAAAATAATCTTGGCTTTCAGTAGTTTATTCCATTCATATTTAATCTGATTTGCTAAATTTGGATGGACCTTTCTCAATATCTACTGCACAGGCTTTTCATCATATGTCATGGGGATGGTGTGTTGAATTATAGAAGTGTCATATGTTTTAATATCTTCATAGTTCCATGCAAAGACAGTCTTATATTTCTTCAACAAATGTATGAAGGCTGATTTTTCATCTGACATAAGACCAATGCCTAGATTGATATTTTGAGGTTTACGGTCAGTTCCAAGATTAAATAATTCAAACCTCAAAGTTGAACTCTGAAGTTTTGAGTTGGTGGGTCTTTTGAATTTGTCCTTAAGGTCATATAAATCTTCTAGCTTAACCACATATTTAGGTATGGCATTCGTAGTTGCTTTTTGCTTAAGCTGGTTATCATGCTAATCTTCATCAATTATTTGGTCATCATAAGAGCCTTCTGATGTCAAAAAGCTTATGATATCTGGATCATTATTAAAGACTCGCCAATTGGTGACATTGTCAGGAATAGAAGGCCTAAAAATCAATTCAATAGAAAATCAATCAGGACTATAATATCTTGGTGGAATGAGCTTGGAAGCCACATTAGTCAAAAGATTGCCGCTTGCGTTTTGGAGTCTTGGGATAGGGGAAATATTAAATGTTGTAAAGGGAGAAGTAAGGTCTTGGACTAACGATTGATAATGTTTCAAATGTGCCAGACAAATAGTGTATAATATTTCTTACCTGTTTTATCACAATTTCTGAATCTCCAAACACTTGAAGGCCTTTGATATTAAGGTCGATGGTTGTATACAAGCCTTGAACTAATGCTTCATATTCAACAGTGTTGCTTGTGCAATCAAATTCAAGTCTGCATGCTAACATAGTTTTTTTCCCTTCTGGGATAGTATTATCACTCAGGTTGTCCCTAGGCTCCTATTAGGGATACGGCCGAGGTAACCACAAACCAATCTTCTGATTGCAGGTTCTAACCCACCTGCAATCGGAGAGGGCTCTCTCCTTTAGAGTCAACCTTAGTTGATCTAGATTCAACCTTAGTTGATGATTTTAGGCTAGCTTTCTGACTTCAAGGGAATGTTGACTGTGATTGGAAGGAAGGTAGGATTCTCGAGTAAAGAGGCACAGTAAGGTGT
>APFE031153504.1:2191-12632 GCA_000404065.3 Pinus taeda | reverse complement strand
TTTGTTTCTCAGGGTAAGTATGCTCGGGAGATACTGGAGAAATTCAACATGCATGGCTGCAAGCCTGTTGATACTCCTCTTCCTGGAGGTTGGAGGAAGGAGGATGCTACTTTAGCGGAAGTAGTGGATGTCATTGTTTATCGACAGTTGGTGGGGTCGCTTATGTATCTGGTCAATACAAAACCCGATATATGCTATGCTATTAACCAGCTTTCACAAGCTGTGGTTAAGCCAACCAAGCTCTTCTGGAAGGCAGGCAAGCATGTATCGTGTTATCTCAGAGGCACTTCAGGATATGGATTGTGGTACAGACAGGAGGATGAGGTGAAGCTATGTGGCTTCACGGATGTAGATTGGGCAGGGAGCCCAACGGACGACATCAGGTACCATCATATCAGAGATTGTGTGCAGCAGATAATCATGTTACTTTCATATATTCCCACGGAGGATCAGGATGTTGATATCTTGACGAAGGCGCTCACTAGGAGCAAATTCGAATACCACAGAGGCAGGATAGGGGTTGCATATAATCCATATCTTGTTGAGAGGGAGCGTTGAAAATGCAACAAGATGATGGAGCTTAGTGAAAATAAGTCGCCTTCACTAAGTGGTTCCGCAAGCTAGTTTTGGCACAAAGTCTATTTTTAGACATATGGATCATGGTCTATGAGTTGCAGGATGCTATTTATGGATGCTTGGTAATGTTGGTAAAAATAGACAAACCTTTATTTTTAGACATATGGGCGGATCCTATTTTTAGACTGCCAGTCTAAAAATACAACAGTCGAATATTATTAGCTCTTAGTAATATTTGGACTATAAACATTATGTTATCCTCTTGCAGCACTTCAATTCGAGCTACGGATGTGGCACATGCAACTGCCAAAAGGAAATACACTTTCTTATGGGTTAGTTGAGCTATTGCATGAAGGACTTCAGTTAGAACTCAAGTGATTGAGTTTGGTGGAGTTGATGGAGTTGTGTTCAGTTTGACTTAGTTGAACTAGTTGTATTTAGTCTAACTAACAAATACACTAGTGATGAGTGGTGTGAATTAATTATTAATTAATTCACTAATTATTAACTCATAAATCAACTAAAGAATATGTCAGTTAACCCAGTGCATGGACAGTTCAGTGGAGACAAGTGTTAGAGGTGAGTGAAAGGGCAAGACAACTATCAGTTATGACTATAGTTGTGCATGAGATTTGCACAATCAGTGGATTGGGATTGCCAATGAGGATTGCGTAGTGCAACACAAGGGAAATACAAGTTTGGATAAGCCATTCTCATCTATTCTCAACAGGTATTGCGCAGTGGAGGTAGGCAAGCAGCGGAGGAGATTTAACCTGTGATTGATTCAGATCTGAGCTAGTTTGTGTGTAACAGGTAGAGATAGTACTGAGTACTTACGAGGAGTATTGTACTATGTATTGTTACATGTTCTCAATCAATATAATATATAGATAGTTGGGGGTTTTTAGCTGTATGCTTTCCCTGTGATATATTGTGTTGATATGTGTGATTGATGTTTTAATGTGCACATGCGATTGTTTCTTAATTCCGCAAAATTAATGATCAAAGGTAGAGGAGGTTATGTATTATGCATGCATTCTGCAATAGTGTATAATCAGGATAATCTCTGTGAATAAGTGTTATAATATTCAAAATTTCTACAATGAGAAGTTGGCTATTAAGTTGCATCTAAGCAAGTTTTAGAGGGATTAAATCATTGGGTTTGGGTTTAACCCAGAGGATATGGTCCCTCTTTTGTATTTTTGTCTCGTTCTTAGTTTAAATCATTTCATGTATTTCTTTTATTGCATTAGATGTTGAGCTATAAAAACCAGTGATTACATGATTCCCTATCACCTCTCTTGTGGGAGAATGGTTGGAAATATTTACAATCTTAGTCTAAAAACATTTTTTATGGTTTTTTGGAAATAAATAGATGTTAGTTATCCTTCTTCATATTTAATTTTTGTAACTTAGGAGTTAGTTCAATGATCAAAATAGTGTTGCGGCATAGAATAAATTTTATTCGAATTCAACTCATCTTTTCCATCATAGTTTATATGATTGTGTTATTGATCAATTGATGCATGCATGTGGGTAGTTGTAGAGTTGTGTTGATCTGTAGAGGAGGGCACCTCTTTCATCTCCACTTGGACTTCTCCATCTTCTCCTTCCACCCTTCAATTATTCTCCCAAAACGGTGTTTCCATAGTCACTCTATTTAGATAATTAAGGACACCATGGGCATTCATCTTGGTGCAAGACAAACCTCTAAGAGGTCCTGATCTTGGCTAGGGTTCTTCCCAAAACTTCATTCACTCCATCCTACCTTCATAAACTTATTCATCCATTTTAGACACTATCTCCACCCTAAAAAGGATCTCAGAACCCCTCCTATAGAAATACAGGTCCTCCTGTAGAAATATAGGTCCTCTTGTAGCAATGCAGGATCTCATGTAGCAGCAGCTATAGCTGGCCTGTAGAAGCACTTTCCCCCACTTTTTTTCTCCCCACTTCAACTTTAGCTCAGTTAAGATGAATAATGACACCAAATTGTGATTTGATGATCAAGAGAAGCTCCTAGACCACTCCAACCACCTCTTATCCTCACTGCAAAACATTGTGGAATATTGTTTTTCATTCACAAGCATGATACAAGTTAGATTTATGATTTTCAAGAAAATGTGAAGTAGATCAATGATAGATGCAAATAGGTTACTAATTTTATGAATTATGTAAGATAGAGTATCTTTACTTCTGTAGGTAGATTAGTCCTTTCTCTTTCATGTAATGTTAGTTGGCATCTGTAAGTTGAACAAATGACAATTTCATTTTCATAATTAAGAATCAATTTTTAATTATGCTTTCACTATAGTTTAATTGGAGGAATGGTCTATGAACACCTTGATCGGATGTCATGACTAAGGGTGCCATGAGTAGAACTCAAACTACTGTGTATACAAAACTAGCACCTCTAAATTTGCATGAACCTCGGGTTGATAATTTGAGTTGTGGAGCCCATAGGAGTTGTAACACCCTTGGTGCAATAATAGGGCTCCCCATTAAATATATAGGAGAGGATGGTAGTTTAGGAATTCTCATCCATTTACCAATCTAGGCTTGAAATCCACTCTTGATGGGAGGATGAGATAAAGAGATAATAAGGTGAAAACTCCAAGGTAGGGGAGATAAGATTCAAAGTTCTTACTAAAGGTAAATGGCTGTAACAACTCCTGGAAGATTCTGGAAGAGGAATATTTGGGATTCTTTTTATTTTTCTAGATTTTTATTGATCAATGCACCCCCAACAAGGGAAAACCTTCTATGATCAAAGTAGGTGCAGAACTGAGCAACCTACCACTCAAAGTAGGTCCGTATAGGACCAAACTACATTAGGACTTAAAAGCATTGAAATAAAGTAGTGAAGGTAAAAAACTCAGGGATTTAAGAGATTCATGCTTAGGGCTTTATCTAGGGATTATGACAAGGTGTTCATGGATGTTGATGGATCCAGTTTGTAGCCCTGTTGACTAGATGTGATGAAATGGCCTATAACAAGACTATTCCAGTTATGTGTATGGTATATGTTCCTTTATCCACATACTAAGTTAATGAACTATTTTTTTTCTTAACTATGGCTATTATTGGATGAATGGTGTTATGTTTTAATGATTCTTTCTTACCATGTGGACTAAACTGCATGTACTCAACAAGTATTTCTATTTATCCCCAGGTCCCCCTTTAGGATAATACTATTAATTTTCTAAACGGGGGCTTGTTTCTCTCTCCAACAATGTAAGTCTCTCTCATACACCTTACATTGGGGGTTTCATAAAGCTCACATTCTTGTTTACCCAAGAGGAATTGTGTTCCCTTATGTACCCCATAATATCCCCCCTAGGTTTACTACAAGAAACCCCTCCATAAGGGAAAAACCCAAAAACTTCTCTTCTTATAGAAATTCAAGGAAGACTTCTGAGACAATTGATCAAGAAAACTCACAAATTGATAGGCCTACCATCCAAACAATAATGCTTCTCTCTATAACTCAGTCTGTTGCTCTTCTCTAGCTCAAAATTGGAACAGAGAGAACATTCTTCCCATACATGTGAGCTTACCAAACAAAGAAACAGATACACCTTCTTGCTTTCCTCATTATCCTTCACCTCTTTCTCGCTCTGAATTTTCCTCAGACTTCTTGAAGAGACCAAATAACTCATGTGACTCAAATGAGGTCTAATACCTCTCCTTTGTTGATAAATCTAGAGGATTATGTGAGTTAGATTCTTCAATTTGATTTTTCTTATCTTGACATTTACTTGTGAAATTATACGTTGATTATGTTTTTATTCTTTTAATCTAATAAATGCCAACATGAAGATAACAAATACAAGAACACAAGATGTAAGTGCACACCTAGGGATACATAACCATTTTCTCAAGTGTTGGTTGGGATGTGCCTTTAACTAACTACGCCCACTTGTCACACATGATAAGTCATGTTATGGTGTGATCACCCTAACTCATTGACCAATTCATGATCTGATGCATGATTATAAATAGTTGTGCTCATACTCAAATCATCTAAGTGCTCTTTTCACAGTAATATTTTTGCACCAATTTCTCTATGTCTTCTCTGCACACTTTAACCACTCCTTTCCATAATGCCAAAAGACTAAATTTTATCAATCCTTTTTCCTTCACACTCAAGGCCTTTTCTGTCTACTTCCTTCTTTCTCTCTATCCACATTTCATAAGGAGAGGGGGCAGTGATTCCATTCTCCACTCAAGTTTCCCACTCTGACTTCAATGCTTGTCAGCATAGGCTAGTACTTCATTAGGCAGAATTATGACAATTAAGGGTCGTTTGTATGGCCCTGCTCATGACACGCCATAGGGAATCCAACTAATATGCAATAAGCATTCAATGTCCATGCAACAACCCACCATAGGCTTTCCCTCTTAGAACTTTAGATTCATATGTTCCTCCATTCAGTCCAGACATCAATTTACTTTCACAAATAAATAATTTACATAACTAGGTTTATATACATGGGTCTTTTATGGAAAAAGAGTTTTTACACATTATCCTATTCTAGAGTGTCTTTCCATCACAAAAATACTTTCTCTTCTGATTGTTGTTGATAATCATAACTCTATAAGCCACAATATCCTCTAGCTTCAACTCTAGGTGATCAACAATAAAGGATGCTATATGTGATGGCATTCTTATAGCCTTTAAAATAGTACAATTGACACACCAGATTGCATCATCTAATTTGATCAATATGGTCCAATATTCCTCAATATTATTTCTTGGATAGGTATTCATGTGCATTTGAAAATTGTAGCAAACATCATTTTAGAGAGGGTACATTAGGATTGCAAGTTGACTGCCCTCAGTCTTGTTTCTGTTGCACATTATACACATTGTATTACTTCATTAGGCCTTGCAGATGGTTCAAATTCCAATATCATGATTTTGATTGAGTGAGTTGGTTTCAGTTATGCTCAATTTTAATTTGTTAGTGAAATTGAGACTAACCAGGCTATCATTGTCCATATTGTTCAACGGTCAAATTTTAGTCAAACCTAAGTAGTATTATTTATTGGATCATTATTGGTGTGCATTTGGAAATTGTAAAAGGTATTGTTCTAGAAAGGGCATATTAGGATTACAAGATGGCCACCCCTAGCCGTATTCATGTTTCATATATTTTACATGTTATATTTCCTCACTATGCCTTAGGGGTTGTTCATCTTCAACTTTCTAGTCTCACAATTTGAATTGTGAGAGTTGGTCATGTTCATTTTTCTTTTCTAGTCATTGAATCAGTATGTTTGTCTTTGTAAATTATGTTAGTTTTTGTAAATTATTTTAGTTGTAGGATTTAGCTTAACATAATCTTTGTAGTAGTTCAATTTTTTGTTTATATCATAGTAGGATAAAGTACTGTGCTATAATGGGATCTTCAAAAAAACTGAAAATACTGAGCATGAATAACAAAACTTTTCTAGTGAAACCAAGTGAATTGTGAACCATGATATGTGATAAAAAATAAAGCTCGAGTACATAAACAAGTACCTCCATTCATGAAAGTCACCAAGTCACTACCTATGTTTGCAAGCTTGCTAAATTTATTTTTTTGTGCTAAAAGAGTAATGTTTATTTGTGGCTATCATCTATTGCCAAAGCTACTCGCCCTTCCCAAAAGAGCCACTTGTCTGGAATCCATGTGGGGTCAGTCTGACCAACTCGTGGTCTTTGTGGAGAACATTGGTATACACCAGTGATATTCCACATTTGAATTCCAACCGTTTCTTGAATCTTAATACTTTGTTAGCACAAATAGTCACAAGGTTGTGATCTTTTACAAATTTTAATTTATGGTTGTAATGTTTCACAGTACACTTTTGGTACATGAAGAACATATTTGATGAAACCACTTGAATCTTAATACTTTGTTAAGAAAAATAGTAACAAAATTATGATCTTTTATGGTTTTAATTTATGGTTGTAATGTTTCATATTAGACTTTTGTTATATTAACAACATATTTGATGAAACCA
The DNA here is from genome assembly GCA_000404065.3 of Pinus taeda. Taxonomy (NCBI): domain Eukaryota; kingdom Viridiplantae; phylum Streptophyta; class Pinopsida; order Pinales; family Pinaceae; genus Pinus; species Pinus taeda. Next base: position 6,047 of record APFE031153504.1, on the reverse strand, counting down.
ACTTGGATTATGCTTATGTTTTTGCTTGGATGTTGTCTTATCACCAATACTTGGTTATTTGTAATGTGATCTAGAAATGCTTGTAATGTATGTCTCTATATAGTCCATTTATGATGAAGATGAGATGCTTGATTCTAGTTATTATACTGGAAGACACTTACATACCAAGTATGTCATTGTATCAATGTCGTTGTTGCCTTTAAAAAGATATAGAAAACAAGTGTCTAATGGAAGTACCACCGAGAAAACCTTAGGTTTGCTGCAACAATAAATTGTATAAGAAAAATCATAATCTATAATCTGCAAGAATCATATGTATAAGGGACAGGAGCCACTGAGAAAACTCATAGTCTATGTGTATTTCTTTTAATGCATATCACCATTAAATATTCGATGACATAGACAGGTCGTCAAATATTCGACAACTATCAATCGTGGTACTTGTTGGATATTCGACGACAGAAACAATGGATGAAAGCGTCAATACCTTAACACTCCCGTTGGATAGAACTCTCATCCATCGAATATATGATGCTTCACCACCAGCTTTAAAGCGTCGTTGTTAATTACCACCACATTTCTATCACACAATATACTTATGTCGTTAATTACCCAACACCTCAACATCGGTTTGTTCCGTCGGACAAAACGACCTATTTGTCGAATATATGACACGTTACCATCAACCCGAAAGTGTCAGAGCGACAAAAAAATTGTTACTATATTTATTTATCTCGTCGATTAACCAATGCCTAAACGTCAGTTCTTTCCATGGGATAAAATGATCTACTTGTCGAATATCTGAAGGGGGACTGATCCATGACCTGATAGATATTTGACGTTCTATCCATTAGATCATCGATGATTTATAGTGTCGCAAAAATGACTTATAAACATTGGTATTTTAAAGACCATTTTGGTATTTCTTGGATATTCACATAAAATCAAGGGTTATATATGTTATGATAAAATATCAAGAATAATAGTTGGAAACATTGATGTAAGAGTGGATGAATCTCTTCCTCTAAAAAATAAGCAGCCAACATATATCAGCCCGAATGAACAGGCCAACAATGAATATGATGATAAAAAAAATTGAAGAATTCAATGAAGAGGAGGAAAGTCCTCAACCAAAATATCTCTCAAGTTATGTTCAAAAAAATCATCCTTCTAATCATATTATAGGTGATTTGGATGTTGGATTCCAAACTAGAGGAAGAGTGATGAATCCCCCAAATAAATCACATGTTGTTACATTGTCTATGATTGAGCCCAAATATTTCTTTCAAGAAAGCCAAAATGAAAATTGAATAAAGATTATGAATGAAGAAATAGATCAAATTGAGAAAAAATAGACTTGGGAATTAGTTCCAAGACCAACAAACAAAAATTTCATTGGAACCAAATAGATCTTTAGAAATAAATTAAATGACGATGGATAACTGGTGAAAAATAAGGCCAAATTAGTATGCAAAGGTTATGCTCAAGTTGAAGATTTATATTTTGATGAAAATTTTTCTCCTGTAGCAAGATTAGAGGAACTTAATTTTTTTTTAGCATTTGTTAGTAAAAAAAAGTTCAAGTTAAATCATATGGATGTGAAATCAACTTTCTTGAAAGGTGATCTTAAGGAAGAGGTTTACGTAGAGAAACCTGGAGGTTTTTAGTTGTCAAAAAGTTTTAATGATATATGCAGGTTGAAAAGGGCATTATATGGTCTTAAAAAATCACCCAAGGCATTTTATTCCATATTAGATCAATATTTTCTATAGTGTAGATTCAAAACAAGAGCAACAAACAACAAATTGTATAGCAAATCTAAAAGTAAAAATATTTTAATTGTTGTTGTTTATGTTGATGATGACATTATTTTTAGTAGTGATGCAGATGCACTTAGTCAAAAGTTTGTAGTTGATATGAAAGTTTAATTTAAATGTTCATGCTTTGAGAACTTTCATTCTTTCTTGGTTTATAGATTACACAATCAACAAAAGGAATATTCATCTCCCAAGGAAAGTACCTCAAAGAAGTGTTGAAGAAATTTGGAACAGGAGAATTATCACTTCTAAGTACTCCCATAGTCATTGGGTGTAAGCTTAGGAAAGATGATGAATCATGTGAGGTAAATCATAAAAATGTACAGGTCAATAATAGACATCCTCTTATATTTAATAGCTAAAAGGCTAGACATTATGCAAGCTATTAGTATTATTTATGTATATCAATAAGCCCCCAAAAAAATTCATCTCCTAGTGGAAAAACGAATATTTAGATATTTGAGAATCATAATGGATTATGGGTTATGGTATCCACAATGTAAAAATTTATCATCAAATACATATATAGATTTAGATTGGGCCATAAATTTAGATGATAGGAAGAGCACAACTAAAGGTGCTTTCTTTCTTGGAGAGTGCCTAGTCTCTTGGTTGAGCAAGAAGGAAACATAAATCTCTTTTCCTACTACTGAGGCAGAGTACATTGAAGGAACATCTAGCTACACTCATATTTTTGGATGAAGAAAAGATATGAAGATAAATTATGAAAATCTTATTCCCACTATTTGTGATAACTCAGGTGCTATCAACATATCTAAGAATATTGTTCGGCATTCAAAACCCAAACATACTCCCATAAAGTCCATTGTCTTAGAGAAAAAGTTCTAAATCAAGTTGTGAGGTTAGAGAATATTCCTACAAAAGAACAGGTTGCTAACATCTTCACCAAACCCCTTATAGGAGAAGATTTTGAGTATTTAAGGTAGAAGTTGGGAGTAATTTCTCCTCTCTTAACTAGCCTTCTTCACAAGCAAAGAGGCAAGTTATCCAAATAAGTGTTGGGATAGTTGAATATCAAAGTTCAAGTTTCCATGGAGAAAATAGGTCCATAGGAATCTCACCTTGGCATAACATAACCATAGGGGGAGATTAATTGTAGGGGGGGACTCTAAACTCTTTTCCATTGATGTTTAAGGGGGAAAATGAGAAAACATTCAAATGATGTGACGCCTTTTGGTTATTTATACAAATATATTCAAGGGGATAGGATGAAATTGGTTTCTCAGAAATACAAGGGGAGAGTGAGAAACAAGACATTATCAAACAATAGTGAGATTAGTATGACCAAGTAATATAGATTCTATCAATGACCTACAATATTAAGTAATGTTTGGTAGTTTTTCCATCAATGCCAAAGTGTGAGATTGTTGAGAAAAGTGTTGTCATTGATGTCAGACGTAGTCATTGATGTCAAGTGAATATAATTTTTGTTAATTTTTTTGAGAGTTTGGTGAGAGTTTGTCTATCTTTGAAGTAATTTTTTCCATAAGTAAATTGTTCAAAAGCACATGTAGATTGTTTGGTTGCATAATCCTCTTAGACACTTTCCAACAATACATGGAACTTAGTCAAACTATCAAGAACTGGTGAGAAAAAATGTTTTGAAGTGAGGGAGGTCAATGTTGGTTGGGACATCTGGACTTTTAAAGAAATCTAGGACATTTTGACTTTTGGCAAACTCTAGAATGTCTAGAATGTTAAAGAAATCCAAGCATTTGAGATATCTGGGACCAACAACTGTTGTACTTATCTAGGACATCCAGATATCCAAAAATCCAGCACATCCAGGGGTTGGCACAAAAGGAATATTTGGCAAAGACCCGTATCTAAATTGATTGAAGTGTGCTTTCCTCTTGGTTCCAATCAATGAACAATTCCACATAAGGAAATCTGGGGCATCCTCCCACCCAAATAATTTGGTCTTAAAATTTAACAAAGGAGAAGGATGTAATGTTGGGTTGTGTTATATTCTTTCCACGACTAACCTACGTAGTGAACTAGGGGGTTAGAGGGGGGGC
>APFE031153499.1:0-11646 GCA_000404065.3 Pinus taeda | reverse complement strand
GTCTCGGTGGAAAAATATTTCGAAATTCAAAATTACAACTAAGTTGATCTGTAGAGCTTCAAAATACAATAAACTAATGACCATGAACCCAAAGCTTGAGAAGCAGGTCAAGGGAATTTTCTAACTGAAGCACATAAAAGACACAGTCACAGGGTCTTCATAACGGGTCCCAGATAACTGCTTACAAAAATAACATAAACCATAAAAATCCTAGCCAAAAGACCGATGTAAGAACAAGATAAGCCTCAGGAGCTATAGCTCTAGAACAGGGAAAATTATGGAGTAAAACCAGATACCCGGAGGCCAGACATAGTATCAATACAAATCCTTGACCGGATTTTGAGAGGAAGGCATAGAGATTTCAATCTCGAAAGGCTAAGAAAACTTATGGCGAAACCTATTAAATCAACAAGGGAAATCTCATTAACCTATGTAAATATTCAAAAAAAAAATACACAGTATATACTTAACCAATTGGAGACAGAGTTCCTTACCTAGCCAAGGTTGTGGCATGCGCGCCTCTTCCACAACATTGAGGAACCAACATGGCATGTTGTGAACCTGAGAATCTAGATAAACGTTAAAGCATGAGCAAGGCATTACAAGTAAATAAATTAATCAATCTTATGTTAATAAGTTTCGACTTTGGGTAAGAAAACTAAAGTTGAAGCTCGAAAGGCTAAGAAGTCTGTCACTAGAAGACTTAACATCAACAATGAAACATAGATGGCATGAAATAAGGATAAGTGTTCCCTCACCACCGTAGGATGAGCCCAATTCAAGGAGAGTCGTTGATGGGTAATGGTTCTTGAGAAGAGGACGATAGATGGAAACCAAATGGAAGAATCTGAAGGTCGGCTCCTGCCTTCACCGAATGGATACATGCAATGCATTAGAATCAATGCCTCGAGGATTGCCATAAAGTGCTACGATGCATCCAACTAGTATTCCACCATCGATTATATGTGTTGAATATCCTAAGGCCATCGTGCGAACGTTGGCACAGGGGTCATCATGAATATCATGTGTTGGATGTGTATGGATTACCACCAGTTAAACAAATCGACCATCAAATATAACTACCCCTTACCTTGTGTAGATGAGTTGTTTGATCAGGTGTGGGGTGCAACTCTATTTTCAAAGATTGACCTTCATTCTGGTTACCACCAGATCAGAATTAAGGAGGAAGACAAAGATAAAACACCTTTTAGAACTCTCTATGTACATTATGAGTTCGTTGTGTTTCCCTTGGGGCTGACTAATGCCCTCATAACTTTCATGTGTCCCAAGAACAATATATTCCATCAGTGTTTGGATAAATTGTGTTAATTTTTATGAATGTAGAAGAGCACAAAGAACATCTCTGTATATTTCTTAAAACATTAAGAGAGCATTAGTTGTATGCAAAATATAATAAATACGATATATTTAAGGGACAAATCTAGTATTTAAGACAAGTCATTACAAAGGATGCAATTACCGTGGGCCCCGAAAAGATAAAAATAATAATGGAATGACCACTACCAAAAGATGTGGTAGACATAAGGTCATTCATGGGTCTATTCATATACTATAGACAATTTTTTGAAGGTTTTTCCAGGGTAGCATACCCCATCACCTCTCTATAGAACAAGGGAAAGACTTTCAAGTGGACCATGGAATGTGAAAAGAGTTTTGATCAACTTAATCATTTACTTACCACCGCACCTATTTTGAACATTGTAGACTGAAATACAGACTATGTGGTTTGTACAGATGCTAGAAAGGAAGGTGTTTGTGGCGTACTAATGCAGGAAGGCAAAGTAATTGCTTATGACTAGGAAACTTAAGGAGGAAGAAAAAAAATATTCAGCCTATGCCTTAAAACTAACAACAATTATACATGCATTAAAAATGCGGCGACATTATTTGATGGGTAGGAAATTTCTTTTAATGATTGATCATCATAGTTTAACTAAATATTTTAAAAAACCCACTTTGAATGCTAGGGAACCTCATTGTGTCAATTTCCTAATCGGATTTGATTTTGAAATCAAGCACTTGAAAGGTAAAGAAAACTAGGTTGTGGATGCCTTAAATCAAAAAGTAAATTTTATATATAAAGTCTCATTCAGTGAAGCACGAACTCACTTTAATGAGCTGATTAAGCAGGCACGCAGGTCTAATCCAGAATATAAACTTTTATGGTAGTAAAAGTTTTTCTTAAACAACAACGAAACAACAACTAGGATATAAAATAAATCATGAAGGCATGCTGATTTATAAGCAAAGAATATATTTACCTAACTAGAAAAATGTTAAAGTATTAATTCTAGAAGAATATCATAAAACTCCATATGTAGGCCATCTCGGATATCAGAAACTAATTACCACACTTAGAAATGAATATTTATGTCCTGTAGTGAAGAAAGAAGTGACTAAATACTTGGCTCGCTGTCTGTAATGTCAACACGTAAAATCAGAGCATAGTCACCTAGCCGAGTTGTTGCCCCTGTTGCCTATTCTAGAATGGAGATGGGAAACCATTTCCATCGACTTTATTACGGGACTACCTAATTCAAGAAAGAAAAATGATTCAATAATTGTGGTGGTAGATAACTTGAGCATGTCTTCTCACTTCATACCAGTACAATCAACCTATAAGGTTGTACAAATTGCTAATATATTCATGCAAACCATTTTTAAATTACATGGATTACAAAAGGTCATAATTTCTAATTGTGATGTAAAATTCACAATAGATTTCTGGAAAACCATATTTGAAGGTTTAGGCACCTAGCTACATTTCAATACTTCTTACCACCCCCAAGATTATGGGCATACCAAATGAGTAAATTAGGTAGTGGAAGATATGCTACAGACTTACGTAATGCAACAATCATCCAAATGGGAGGACTACCTACATTTGGTAGAATTTTCTTATAACAATGGTTACCACACATCACAACAAATGAGTTTGTTTGAAGTACTTTATGGATGAAAGTGCATGACACCTTGGAGTTGGGGTGGGATAGAGGATAAGTTGATGTTGGGGGCAGACATGTTAAAAGAAATGGAGGAGATGGTTAAAAGCGTACAATCTAATTTAAAGGTTGTGTAAGTCAGACAAAAGAAATTTGCTGATTGAAAGAGAAGTTTCCGGGAATTTCAAATTGGAGATCATGTTTATGTATGGGTAGGGGCCAAGAAAACTACATTACAATGGAGCAGATGTTCCAAATTGGCACCCCGATGTTGGCTCGAATCGGACCAATGGCCTACGAGGTCGCTTTTCCTAGCCACAAGATATATAGGTAATTTAATTTTTGTAATAATAAAGATGGCAAGACAAGTTGCCAAGGAAAAGAATTGACTAAAATTTTCCTATGTGTAGGTCGAACCAGAAGGAAAATTCTTGGTGGAACATCTAGTTATACTCAATCGAAGAGAAGTAAGGGTGCAGAAATGAGTTATCACCCAAGTTAAAGTGCAGTGGCAGCACTTTGGGCCAGAAGAGGCCAATTGGGAGGATGAACAAGTGATCAAAGAAACTTGTCCAAATTTATTTGCAGAAGAAAAGCATAGGGATGATGTTTAATCTTAGGGTGGGGCGATGTGGTGTCCCCAGTAAATTGTAAATATTTAATTACTGCAAAAAACAAATTGTATATTATTATTGAAGTTTATATTTTATTATTTTGATTAAAAATGTGCATGAGACAAATGTCTTAATAATGGTGATTATGTAACTCTCACATGTTAGGTAGTTGGGATGGGCAGTTACCTAACCCTACCTACTTCCTTGTAGATTTATTATCAAGGGAAGAAATCAAGAGGGCAATGTGTACCAAAGATAAGGAAGAGACAAAAGGAAGAAAAGGTTTTTCTTTGATATGACAGACATAGTTCTAGGTGCTATGTCTGGTTAAGACCATATATCTATAAAAGTAAGATTTTTATTCTACAAGAGATCAACCCACATGTGGTGACATCTCGGGGGGAGACTTGGCCTGAAAGCGAGTCTCATTGTTGGGAGGTAAATCAATGTTCCTAGTTGAACTTGAATCAACAGTTGACAGATTATACTGCCAAATTCAGATAAGTGCAATTAAGCTTATGTGTTTATTGTTGAAATCAGATAAGTGTGTGTTTAACTCTCTGTAGGGAAGATAATTATTAAAGTAAAGATTTGCATGCTGTTGAGAAAAGGATGTGTTTTAAACTAGAAATAGCTAAGGCATTGCCACTGTTACCACTCTAGGAAGATCTCCTAGGTTGTAGCTCAAAGATGCCTCGTAACATATAAATCTTCAATATTGTTCTCTAAACAATTGGAATGGATGATGGTTTGGATCAAGTCAGATGACTGTTTCAATTTTGTTTTCACTCAAGACATGCATGAACACCCTTAGCTTTACGAGGCTTTAGACCACTAATGCTCAATAGTTTATAGATTCAATGGATAGATGGAGAATACTAATTGTACCAGCAGATGCATACATAAACACATATGAATGGCTAGCTACAAGAAGTAAATGAAGCTTGCAAATATAATTTATCAACACAAAGGTAAGATGACAATTATCTGCCATTAGACACAAAAGAAAACATGAATAACCTATTGAAGTGCAATCTTAGAACATAAGAGAAAATGGGAATTGAACATGTAACAACAAAAGAAGCTTATATTGTTGGAATGAAGATGAGAAGCCAGAGTAGCAGAGTATCTACAGTCTCCAAAAGTTGAACCCCTCATACTTCTAACTTTTAGTTGTTTATAGGATTTTTTACAATTCTCCTGGTCTCTCAAAGGCTCGAAGTGTCTTAGTCTATCCTCTCTATCTTTTCAATGACTTGATGCCATGCCTAAAGACACATGAGCTCGAAGGTTTATTTTCTAACAGCAGAGTAACCGCATTCTGGTAATTTGTTGCGTTGTCGGGGAGCTCGCTCATGCCAGCGATGCTCCATGATCACTTCTGTTGGTTTTGGCTACGTTGTACTTTCGCTTTTTATCCCTCCACCCTCTATCTCATGACCTCTTTCTGGATGAGTGCATTGGGCCTTTCAAATACTTTAAATGGCCGATTTCTATTAACATGGAGAAATGCTGCAATACTGTGAAATTCCATCAAAACATAGTTCATTTCGAACTTCAAAAGCCCTCAAATATGGTCTATTCCTCTATCGGGCCTGCCCTTAATTGCTATCTCAAGTTTCTTTGACTTTGTTTCCAAGGTATTCTTTTATGTTTTGAAATACATTAAAAAACACTAAAAATCCTAAAAAATGGCTTTGGCGGATCTGAAATATTATGTATTTTCATTCCCGAATCCCTTTGGGTTCAGGTTTTATCACATCGGGGATGTCACTTTATATTTTGTTAAATAACAAAATATGCGAAAATACATTAACAAATGTCTTTTGGTGGATCTCAACATCTATGCAATAATTCCTATATAGCTATCGGGTCTGGCTAATGGCATCGCACATATACATGTATCAAGGCCCCTCTCCGTAATGTTTCCCTGATTCTGATCCGCCGATGCGATTGATCGCAATCGCATATCACTCATGCCTTGGGCCCATGGTGAGCGCTCTGTTGTGTTGTCTGATAGTGATCCTGCGATGTAACATGGGCTGTCGATCTACGCGCTTGATCGACGGTCCTAGTTGACTCCGTCGATTTCCATCGCAAGTTTATATGGTCCGCTCTCAATCCGTCGATTGCCACCACCAATTGTGACCCGCTGATTAGATTTGGACCTTTGATCATCCAGATCTGATGTTTGTTGTCCATTTCATTGTTTAGACCTCCTATATTCAGTTTTTTTAACGTTTCCTTGGGTTTTTGCCTCTTAATAGTGTTTTTTCGCCATTCTAAGGGTTCTTCTCCTTTGATGGTTTTGATCTTTGGCATGATTTTACTAGCTTTTGAAGACTTAGAGAGCATATATGGATCCATTTGGATCAGGACCCGATGCAATTATATATGCGATAGTAATCTTTTGAATTTTGGCTTATGGCCAAAGCGGAGCAGAGGAGATGTGGCCATTGGAGCTGAGACAGGGGACATTTTCGCTAAAAATAGCATCACTGCACCTCAAGGGCTAACACTAGCTCCTTCTGGGGATGAAAGCCTCCCTATGAGGTTTCAAGAACCACAAACCAATTCCTTTTTTGTAAAACCAAAATCAAATCTATCTACTAGTTTTCCATTGGGCATGGATTTTATTTTGCATAGTAAATAAAAGCTGAAAAACATATTTACAATATCAAGGCTTTAAAGCCTTAAATGAAATAAAGTTTCAAGAACCTCCCATTAACTGGGCCATAAACATCTTCTCCTTTTAGACTGTGCAGAATAAAGGTATTGTTCTGTTGAATTTGAGTGATGACAAACAGACCTGTCCATAAGGAGTCAAAATTACCATGATTCCCTTTCTTTTCCTTCAATGCATCCCATTTGAGAACCCAGTCACCAACTTGGAAATTGTCCACTTTTACCTTCCTGTCCAAGGCTTCTTTGATTTTCTTCTGATGAACTTTTGACTTCTCAACCAGCTGCTCTCTAATTTGCTGTAATTGAACCAGGTTATTCATTCTCCTCACCATGTCATTTGTTACATCATGTTCTTCTTGAAATAATTTGGCCACTAGGAGAATTAGTTGGATAGTAAAAACAACATTAGTGCCATAAACTAGCTTAAATGGAGAATTTCCTATGGACTTCTTTTCGGTAACTCTGTCAACCCACAGTGCAAACTTCAACTTGGAATGCCAACTCTTTCTATTGTCCTCCAATAGTTTTTTTATTATCCTTACAAAACTCTTGTTAGATGATTCTGCAAGGACATTGCCTTGAGGATACTATGAGGTAGAATGCACCAATTGAATGCCCATGGATTCACACATGTCCACCAATTCGTCTACCCTGAAAGTTGTTGCATTATCAGTGACTAGTTTGGTTGGGCGACCAAATCTAGTGAAAATATTCTGATTCAAGAACTTTATGATAACTTGATGATTAGCATTTTTATTAGGTATGACCTCAATCCATTTAGTGAAATAATCAGTGGCTACCAAGATCCATATGTGTTGGCCACTGGAATGTGGATTAATCTCACCTATGAAGTCCAAGCCCCACTGTTGGAAGGGACCATTGACGTGTATTGGCTTCAAAGGTAGAGATTTTAGCTGCTATATTCCTGCAAACCTCTGACATTGGTCACAAGATTTCATAAAAAAAAACACATCAGAGAACATAGTAGGCCAATGATACCCAACTCTCAGGATTGTGTGGGTTGTGTTTTTCCAATAATGATTCCCTCCACAGATGCTAGAATGGAACTGGTGCATGACTTCCACAAATTGTCCTTTATCTAAACATCTCAAGAGGATTCGTGATGGGTCTTTGCAATAAAGCATGTTTTTATTAATGCAGAATTTGGTTGATCTGGGCTTAATGGCCTGGGCTTGAGTTGAGCTAAGCACTTTAGGGACTTCTAGCTTATGAAAAAAATGAACTATACTAGAATACCATTCACAGGGGGCTAGATTTTCAGCCAAAGGCTGATTCTGCTCTTGCTCTTCTGCTACTTCCTTTGTCTGCTCATCACCTGAATTTGAACCCATGCAATTGATGTCTAACAAACTGCAATTTTCCTCAGCCATAAGTTTAGCCAAGCCCTGGCCTTTGACAAGCTTTGTGGGCTTCACCTCTATGTTAAACTCTATGAATTTTGCAATCCATTTATCTCTCTTTTCATCAATATTTGGTTGAGTTACAACATCTTCTACTGAGGTTGAGGGTACATATGCAACCAATTTGGAATGCAAAATATAAATTTTGAATTCCTTTGAAGATTTTATGAGAGCATAAGCTTGTTTTTCAATAAGGTCATACATTAGTTCAGCATCCCTCAGAGTTTTGCTAAAAAAGGCCACACGGTGCTCTACACCTTCATCATTTTCCTGCAACAGAACTGCTGCAAGTGTATCATAAGAGGCAAAAGAGAAGATATAAATCTCCTTGGTGTAGTCTGGGCTGATTAGAGTGGGAGCTTCCATGATAGCTTATTTTATGGCTTCAAAAGAGCTTCTTGAAACATCCATCCATTTTATTTATGATCCTTTCTTCAGCATGGAAGTGATGTGCTTCACTAGTTCTGCAAAGTTTGGAATGGACCTCCTTACAAAGCTAATCTTACCCAGGAAGGATTGAATGTCCCTTTTTGACCTTGGGATGGACAATGTTTGAATTTCTTGAACTCTTGTTGGAAAAGACTGTTATGTCATCTAGGTAAATAAGGACAAACTTTTCCTTCTCTCCCACAAAGGCTATGTCCATGGCCCTCTGAAAAGTAGCCCCAACATTCATCAGTTCGAAAGGCATCTTGGAGTACATGAAAGTGCCCCAAGGAGTAGTGAAGGCAGTCTTTTCCCAATCTTCTAGATGTACAACAATCTGACTCTAACCTGAAAATCCATCAAGGAAATACATGACTCTAGCCCCTTACACTTTTTGTAGCAAGTGTTCCATCTTAGGCAGGGGGTAGTTGTCTTTTTTAGAGCATTTGTTCAGATTCTTGAAGTCAACACAAAGCTTGATTTTTCCATTCTTCTTTCTTACTACCACAAGGTTAGCTATCCACTTTGAATACCTTAGGGGAACTATGATCTTGGAATCCAATAGCTTCTTGATTTCCTTTTCAATCAAAGGCAATAAGAGAGGGTTGATAGGTCTTAATTTATGCTTAAAAGGGATGGCGTTCTTCTCCAATGGAATCTTATGTTGAATGATGTTAGTGTCATAGTTCTTAAGATCACTGTATTCCCAAGCAAAAATATCAGCAAATTGTTTCATCATGGTGCAATACTTGGAACTCTGGGTAGAAGACAAGTGAGTGGACAAATTTATGTACTTTGGATGGGTTAGACTCCCTACATTATATTTATGAATAGCAGACTCATTTTATTTTTTGGAAAGCTTATAAGGTACATCATTATGATCAAACAGCTTCTCTAGGGGCACCAATCCTTCTGGTATATGGTTACTAGGTAGTTGAACAATGCTATCTTGACCAATCTCGTCCTTTAGCTTGGACTGGTTGGATTCTTCCACTATTTCATTTTCTTGGTCGATGTGCATTTCAAAAAATTCATCAACAACTTGTAAAAGCCTATTAATTTCATCATCATCTTCAAAAACTTTCTAGTATTTGACATTGTCAGGCAGAGATGGTCAATATTTCACCTAAACTTCATAAGTCAATTTAGGAGGCAAACGAGGAATAAATGTGCTAGTAGACACAAGCAGGGAATCAAAAATTTGGTTCTTCATCCTCGAGATGTAAGAAATGTTGAAAATATTAAAAGAGTCCTTGAGCCTCCATACCTCATATCTATATGCTTTCATCCTTGGATGCTTTGCTTGGAAGGTTTTGTTGACCTGTTGAATGATAAGGTATATGTCTCCAAACACTTTCAGACCTTTGATGCTCATTTCTTTAGCAGCGTTTAAGCCCAATATCAAGGCTTCGTTTTCTTCTATGTTAGTTGTGACCTGAAAAGTTAATTTGAAAGATAAATGAATGCATTCTTGTGTGGGGGACACCAGGACTACACCTACCCCTACAACTTCCTTAGAGAAAGCTCCATCAAAGAACAAGTCCCAAATATGTGGGCCCTCTTCCTCTATGATCTGGCGAACTAGTTTCTTAAGGTGTGTGGAGGCCAATTAGGATTCTTGAATCTGAAGAATACTAATTCCAAAATCAGTGTCGATAGCATAGATCGGATGATTAGTGGAATTTCTTTCATCACTGATGATATAATCCAACTGAGCTTATCTGTATAATCTCGTGTTGTCACCCCCAAAAACTGGGACAATAGCGTAAGACAGATCATTTTGTAATGTTCCAGCTAATCTCTTGATCCAACCTTTGGAAAGAAACATGCCAAACTTGGGGGGTACATCTACTACCACAATATCCATCATCATGCTCTTCATGGGTAGCTAAGACAAAGTGATGGCTAGGTCCTTGTTTAATCCCAAACATTTTACTTTCCTAGAGTCAAAAGAAAATAGGTCATGATTAGGTTTTGTAATGTCAAGACCCAACTCATCCATGATAGCTTTGGGCATTAGATTATGGCTGGCTTCAGTGTCCAAGAGGAGTTTGTGAAGGATTTTATCAGGAATAGTCATAGAGACATAGAATGATGGGGAGCTGTCATCATAATTTTCAATCATTGGGCTGAGAACACCAGCTGGTTTGTCATCTTGCAGATTTAAATAGTCAGTGGAGGCTTGGATTGCATTAGGCTCAAGGGTCTCAAGGATAGATCTCTTGAAGGACTCATTCTTCACTAGTTCAATTAGTGGTATAGGTATTCTTAGCTTCTAAATTTTCGATTGAAAACCGAAAGGAGAAGGAGAGTTGTCAAGGCCTCTTATCTTGTGACCTGGAGCTTTGAGGATGATGGGATTAGCTGTCGGTCACTTCTACTTATTAGCTTGTTGTATTGCAGGGCCAACAACTCTCTGAATAGGAGTTTCCTAGGCATTATTCATCTTCGACCTCAGATTATATATCTGCTAAGCAACAATTTATATAATAACTTCACCATCCCATTCTTGGTTGATCTAGTGAATGAATAATGACTTTTTGTAGGCAGCTGAGCTCAAAGAGGAGGCACTACCTTTGACTTCCAAACAATGGATCTCATCATCTTCTTCAAACTGCTCTTCTTCCATGACTACATTCTGGAAAGGGGTCTTCACCCTTTGGTCTTCATTGGCATCTTTTCTTCTTTGCAAAATATGCAATTTCTCATTAGCTCTTCTATATGGATTTGGATTTCTAGGAGTAAAGGTATTAGGAACTCTTCCTTTCTCAGAGTGCTGCTCAACCTTTAATTTGGAGATTTTAGAGGCTAATGACTCTATCATCTTGGTCATTTTATCTATCCTGGGATCTGAAGATGATGAAGAATTGCCCCTCCATCTCCTTCTATCAAAACTTCCCTTTAGCTTCTCTACAACCATGATGTTTGATTCTACTTCCAAGGTTGCATCGTGCATATCAGCCAAAGTAGCACATCACCTCTCCCTCAATAGTAGATAGAAGTCAGAATCAAAGGCATTGGCATAAGTGAGTTTAGCAGAGGTAGTGGTGGGTTTTACTTTAGCTGATATCTTGTTGTACATGCGGTTAAACCTCTTATTAAAATCAAACAACAACTCACCATTTTCCCTCTTTAATTTCCTGAACTCCGTCTAGTAGTAGAGTAGATCCTTACTATCCCTCCAATGCTTTAGGAATGCATCATCTAAAGCCTCAATATCTGATAGAGACTTTGGGGCTAGTTCTTTGAACCATTTCCTAGCCTCTCCATCTAGACTTTCCATAAAGACTCTCATCAATACATCGTCTTCACTAATGTCTAGGTTATCAGCATAGCTATAGAATGATTCAAGATGTTCCTCAACTGTAACACCTACAGTCGCAGTGAATTTAGGCCTATACTTTTGATATTCTCGAGTAGGCATGGCATTTAAAGGGGTGGGCAGTACTAGAGGTCCACACATAGTAGTTATGATTCTTTCCATTTGGTAGGTGCTTGTGGTCTTGCCATAGTTGTGGTGGCTATAAGGGTACTAGA
>APFE031153496.1:1409-44754 GCA_000404065.3 Pinus taeda | reverse complement strand
TTCCTCTAGCAGAAGACTCCAGCTTCTTGCCAGTTTTGGAAGAGTTCCAGGAATTGCATTAAGCATTCCAGAGTTGTTGGTCATCCTTAAACCATCACAGGGTGAGACTTCCCTTTTCAGGTTGAAGTTTTACCTTTTATGCGGGGTGAGACCTCCCTTTTATGGTTGAAGGTTTCCCTCTTTAAAACAATAGGATCACTTCCTCTAGCAGAAGACTTCAGCTTCTTACCAGTTTTGGAAGAGTTCCGAGAACTGCACTAAGCGTTCCAGTGTTGGTGGACATCCTTAAACCACTGCCCTTTATACCAACATTTCATAGAGCACATTCAGCCTAGTGCCGCCATGCATTTTTTGCACATTTTGTATTACAGATCTCTTCTTGGACTCATACATAACCCTTCGGATTAAGGGGGGAATGTTGGACACCTGATCCGAAATGGGTTAGTGTGGAAGTCGAATGGAAAAAAGCAGTCCAAGAGACCTTGGGATGTTAATCCCAACGGTCACATAATGTACTATAAATGTAAATCTCTTGTTAATAAAATTGTACTGCATGATTTATCTTTCATATTTTCTCTAGTTCACCATGTGTGTTTAACACTCCTTGAGAATGTCTACCCCCCCGCCTCTGAAATATCTTCCTCTTCCTCTTCATCCACCTCTTCCTCTTGTAGAATCTTGAGCAGGATGCTTTTCTTTATGAGCAAGGTACACTGTCTCTTCAGAAGATTCAGGGGTTTTCTTCTTTCCAAAAGCTTTCTCTCTTTCAACAAACTTTTTCACAAGAGAGCCAAAGGTTCTATCTTTGAGATTTCCATTTTCTTGCAATGACTCAAGATAATTGGAGTAAGTAGGATAAAGTGCCTTGAGAAAAGCGATAAGAGGAATATCCAATTCAACCTTAGTAGAATTCATATCATGCATTATAGACTTTACTTCAGATGCAAGAGCAAGAGGATCATTATTTTGCAGTTCAAGAGTGAAGAGTTTAATCATGAGTTGAACAACTTCAAGTGCAGAATGTGAGTCATAGAGTTCTTTTAGCTTTTGTAAGGCTTCAAAGGCAGTGGAATATGATGAAATATGGTGACTCACCTCTTCATTTATAGATGCTGTGATTAATGCATAAGCTTTGCTGTTCTTGTTTTCCCAAATGACGAGCTCTTTGTCTGAGGTAGACTTTACTGGGTCATTGTATCCTTCTCCGACACACACTCCTTTCCACAAATCATTGAAAATGAGGGTGTGTTTTAGCATCCGAGACCATTCAGGATAGTTCTCCTTGCCATTGAGAACTATTCCCACCATAGATATGATTGAATGCATTGTAAAATCCAAGAGTTATAAAAATACTTCTGCTGGTAAAAGAGAATTGATTTTGATATCAAAATGTATTCTGGCCTCAAACAATATATTAAACACAGTCAAACGCAGGAGCGTTAACTATGTTAGTCACTTTGAAAATAGATTTATGAAAACAACGCTATGGTAGTCCAAAAAACACTAAGGTATAATACAAACATTATACCTCGCTGCCCTAAAACTCTTCACCACATATAACATTTTAATGCATTATATGCCATGTCGATCATATAAAAGGCAATGTGAAAAAAGGCTAACACGCATATACCATGTTCATCAACAAAGCCTTTCTTAAAAAATGCAAAGCCCAGTTCTCTCACCTTATTAGTTAGTATAAACTGACATTCTTCCAAGCTTGTGTGTGTAGAAATAATAAATAACTTCACCTTGGTTTAAAGAACGTGCCATGAAGAAAACGTCCCAAGAAAAATTAAATGTCTCCTTCGACCATTAGGTCCTCCAATTAGGCATCTAACTACAGGCGGCTTCAAGAGCAAGGTCCTTTCTTAAACAACGCACAACACATGAAGAGTAATGAGGACCCAGAAAGAAAGCGGAATGCAAGGCTCACCGCCGGCTCTGTTCGAGGAATCTCGGATGTTTTGCCTCCACCAAACATTCATATAACTATATGTAACAACGACTACTCATATGGCGCACAACATCAGGAGCATTGGCAAATTGCCCTGTTTGCATCCTTTGCTTGACAACCTCTTTTGGCACTCAAACAAGAGAAGTTGTTGCACCTCCAGCAGCACCTGCTAACAAATGTGCAACAGCATTATAATTATCCGAAAAAAAACTCTAACAATTCTTTTTTTCATCGCTCATAAACTCCAACAAATATCGTTGATGCCGACAAAGAGATGTTTTATTCCTCGAGGATTTAAGGCCAAAAGAATATCACTAATGTCAAAAGAAGATGCATTTTTCCTGATTGAATACAATAATCATTGAGTTTTTGAAATCTCTAATTATTTATTCGTATGCCTTCTGTCCAGTAGAATTTTCTTCGTCCTTTCTAGTACTCCAAAGAAAATTGAATCTTCGCACAAGCGCCTCGCACGAAGCTGATTCAAACCACGACCGTTTGAAGAACAGGCCGAGGAACGTTTCAATTAGGAGCAGTGATTCATTCAGGTGAATGCTCAACACTTATGAAGCTTGGACAGCGCTAGCAGTGTCAGGTGCAGGTATGTATAAAAAGAATATGGCAGACAGGGCACAGCTAATTGTAAGGAGGAGCAGTGCAGGTATATGATAGAAGACTAGGGAGTTACACGTGACAAGAGCTAAAAGAGGAGTTGGCTCTGATACCATGTCAGTCCAGGTAGTAACTCCATTTGGCAGAAAACTGATTTGTGTTATTCATTCAATCAGGTAGGTCTATTATATACATAAGGGAGAGACTGTTCAGTTCATCTCCCAATGACTGTTCACATTTCTCATTTATTTATTTACATATATTTACCCAATCACAAGGATTATGTGTCAACAACTTTTCTCATTTAGATTTTCCCCTTCTCCATTTCTACTAGTTGGATGAGCTCAAACACATAGAGCAGAAGAATGAGTATAGTCATGGGGCTTCCCAGTGTGGACACATGTCCATGGAAATCCTTTCCCAAGGATAAGACAGTTTGTATTTTCCATCAAGACTTCATCAGCCGAAGGTTACAACCAAGCACAAAGAAGATAGACATAGACTGACAAAGTGCTATAGTGTCACAAGTTTCTTCAACTTTCAGCCACATACTCTATTCAGAAGCCAGAATGTAGTAATTGGCAGCACTTATTTCTGGAAACAAAAATAGTAATATATCAAAAAAACGAAACAAATGTGAACAACAATAGTAAGCAGAATAAAACAAAGAAAAACCAAAGATAATAAGCAAAGAAAATAGGATGAAAACAACAAGGAGCAAGCAGACTATGTTCATCGCACGGGCGTGGCCTAGCCTACTAAAAATAATGCTTGAGATCTTGGTCGTTGATAGGAAGGTTGTCAATCCTCCCGTCAAGTGATCGCAAAAGATATGTGTGTGGGTCAAGCTTCTCATGGACTTTGTATGGGCCAATCCACATGGATTGGAACTTCGTATGCTTGCCTTTGTCTTCATGGGGCTTATCTCATTTTAGAAATAAGTCACCAACATCGAAGCTATCTTTTCCTACAGACTTCTTATCGAACCATATCTTGATATAGTTTTGGTGGAGTGTGATTTTTTCCTTTTCTTTCATCCTTTCTTCCTGAAGCTTATGGAGAGCATGCATCATATGTTGAACTAGTTGGCAAGGCTTTCCTTGGGATTCTTGGGAAAGTTGAAGTGCAAGTAAGTAGATATTTGGTGGAAGGATGGCTTATTTACAATAAACTAGGAAGTATGATGAGGTATTCAGAGAGGGCTTAGGTGTCACACGGTCAACCCATAATGCATTCGTTAGGGTGGTATGCCAGTTATGCTGCTAAAAGAAAATAGTCTTCTTTATTATATGAATAATGTTTTTATTGTGGACTCTCCTAGACTGTTTCCTTGCGGGTAGTAGTTAGATGAATGCTTTAGCACAATACCACTCTATAATGTAAATTCATAGAATTTCAAAGATGAAAAATAAGTTTCATTATAAAAAACAAGTGATACTGGAACACCAAAGTGTGAGATGATGTTCTGCTGGAGGAAGTTTATGACCTCCTAGTCGTTCACTTGTTTGAGTGGAACTGCTTCTATCCACGTGTGAAGTAGCCAGTTGCTATCAGGATATAGCGGTGTTGTTTTGATGAATGAGGGAAAATTTTCCCAATGATGTCTAGGCCCCACTGTTGGAATGGTTCGGTCACTGCAATAGGGTGTAGTGGGGCTGTTGATCTTCGTGTTCTTCCAGCGCATCACTAACAGACCGAGAACTTGCGGGCATAAGCATGTGCATCCTTGAATATTGTGGGCTAGTAAAAACTGGCTTGCATAAATTTGTGTGCAGTGGTATTTCCCGCAAAATTACCCCCAGCAGGTCCGTCATGCAAATATTGAAGTACCTTCTCTGATTCATGTGCCTCTAGGCACCTAAGAAAACTCCATTACTGTGCTTTCTATAAAGCACTCCATGCATCGACTAATACCCTAAGGCTTTCAGGCACAATTCCCTCTTATGTCTGATAGAAAAGTGAGAGGGTGTGGTTCCGTGGTCAAGGTATTGGTGCACATCTGTGTACCAAGAGGTTTCTTCTTTAGTGGGCGTTGCTCTCCTTATGTCATACATCTCAATTTCTTGCTCCCAACCAACGAGCTCTTCTTCGTTCTCTGGAGCATGCACTGCTTCAACTGCAAGTATTTAGAGCCCATGTCCTTTGATCGTGTGCACTGGCTTGATTTCAAGATCATATTCTTGCAAGCCCATCATCTAGTTTGCACATCATTCACCCAGTTCTTGTTGTACAAGAAATGTGCACGTTGTTGGGTGGGGGACGAAGACTATGCAGTGGTTCTTCAGCAAGTAGGGCCTGAAGTGTTTCACCACCTTGTAAACTACATAAGCTTGCTTGTCAATGGTGGGGCAGTTGAGCTCTAGTACCTACATTCTTGCACTCATGAAGGAGATGGGATGTTCATCATTAGGTCCATACTTCTGAGTGAGTACTGTAATTAATGATTTATTTGAAGCGAAGGTGTGTAGCAAGAAATATTTCTTGAAATATGGGTTGTAGAGCATTGGCACTTCTGCAATGGCCTACTTGATATAGGTGAATGCATACTTTTCCTTCTTACCCCAGCTGTAGACTATATATTTCTTGATCATGTCCTGCATGGGCTTAACTATCTGCACATAATCTGATATGAACTTTCAGAGGAAGTTTATTTTTTCCAAGAATGATTGCATGGCTTTCTTGTTGACTGGGTAAGGAATATGTGTAATGGCTTGGATGCGGTCTAGATCCACCTTGATCCCACTTTTGGAAACAATGTGTCCGAGGAGGTTCCCCTCTGACATGCAAATACACTCTTTTTTAGATTCAAGGAAATCCCATATCTCCAGCGTCGCTCAAAGATTTTCTTCAGATGGTGTTTGTGGTCTTCTCATCTTCTTGAGAACACAGTAACATCATCATGGTATAACACCACTCTCTGACCGATGAGTCCATGAAATGCAATGTCCATGGTGCGCTAAAATGTTGTGCCTACATTTACAAGACCAAACAACATTCGTTTACAAGCGAACATACCCCACTTGGTGTGGAAAGTAGTTTTGAGTTTGTCAAGTTCTGCTACCAGAACCTTATTGTATCCTGAGAAATGATCAAGAAGAGAAAACATATGTGCCCCAGATACTGTTTGAAAAATATGGTCCATAGATGGCACGGGGTAGTTGTCTTTGTCCGAGGTGCAGTTTACATTCCAAAAATCAACACACAAGTGGACTTCCCCAGACTTCTTTCGTATAGGAACAAGGTTGGAGACCCATGTGGAATGTCAAACTTTGTATATGATCCGTACATCCAATAGATTAGTAAGCTCTTTTTGTATGAGGGGTTCAAGTGAGGGATGTACTTTCCTCAGCTTCTGTTGATATGGCTTAACCCCTTCTTTAATTGGGATGATATGTTGGATGATCTGCATGTCATAAGTTTTCATTTCAACATACGTCCACACGAACACATCTAGATTTGTTTGAACGAGTGGATAAAGGCTTGCTGCTCTTGTTGTGTGCAACATGTACCAAGATTGACAAACTTCAGATTTTGTTCTATTCGCAAGTTTATCAGTTCGTGCCTCATGGTAGAACTATGGTTCTTGCTATTCCTAGGCCCCTAGAACCATTCTTGCAAGTCACATAACTTTTCCAATGATGCCACACCTTTTATGATAATGTGGCCTTTCATGTTACTAGCTTCTGCTTGCAAAGAGTGCTCATGCTCATCATCCTCTATCGCTGCATCTTTGAAGAAGTCAACATTGGCCATTAAATGTAGTATATTTTGATCATAAGTTAGTTATGTTGTTCGGGATATATGGTTTGTATAGAATTTCAATAGTAAATCTATCCCTAATTATTGAAATTCTCGTATGTGGTACAACAATGATATTAAATGATTGGAAGTTTGAGATTAGTCACCATACCTCTTGTTGGTAACTTTTCAGATGCGGTGATAAAAAGTGAATAGTGTTACGTACCTACGGTACCATTATCTCTAAATCACCTACCACTTTGAGTATGACCACATTGAGGTTGATGGCTTTCTGCAAGCCCAACACGAGTGCTTCATATTCTACTACATTGTTCGTGTACTCGAACTCCGAGCAACTTGATACCAAATGCTTCTTGTTTGAAGGGTCGATTAGAACACACCCGACTCCTAAGCATTCATGTGTCTTTGATTAGTCAAAGTACATGGTCCATAGCTCATCTGTACACAGACCGCTTTATGTGCTAGTACTACTACTACTACTATTGCTGCTAATACTACTGCTATTGGTACAATGTGTTGTACAAGTTTCATTACCATTAGCTGAGTAAGGAAGGAGTCCCAACTGTGTGTTTGGTGGGGTTGGAGTTGGCTGTGCATGATAACACCCCAATGTTGTCTCAAGGAGGAATTTTTCGAACATGAGTTCTGCAAAGGCTAACAGTTCATTTTTGTTGGATTGACGGGGCCTAACCCAGGTTTAGCATTAGTTAACCAAAAAAATCCCTACACTACTGGCCCTTTTGGCATCATCCCATGAACTGAAGTCTCACTCAAAGCAGTACGGGGGAATGATGGAACCAAGTTTCCACACCCTTGAGATGGTTGTGATGTCAGCTTATTCCAACTATACTTGTCGTTGCATAGGTGGCTTTGAGATCTATTCTACCCTTCAGTACCTTCACGATTCATTAAAATCAACCTTCACACAGCCCTATCCAGGGGCTGAAGTCCTTTTGCACTACTAGGGCGGTGAACTATGCTAATTCCCAAACTAGGCTAAGTATCTTACTTATCTTATTGGAAAATCTTAATTATCTTCACGTAAACAAATGTTCTTACTTGCGTTCACTTAACCAATATAGTTATGCACATTCGCGCATCATATAAGCATTAGAAGTGAAATTGATACCTAATATTACAGATGCATAAATAGGAAACAAAGATGCAGAAATGATAGAAAATTCTCTTTATTAATACTTCCAGATGATTACAGGCTCGACTCGCCCTGCGCACTCAGCTGTGGACTACTAGGCCTCTGCGCACTTAGCTACAAAGCCTCTACCTACTTTATGACACAAAACTTAGACTTACACTTCAGAACTATCTTGCATACATCTGCATTATTTTTTCTTTGATGCCTTTCACTACTTAGAGCTTCGCTCTATTTATAGAATTCTATGGTCCACAGAACATTGGTAGATCTTCTATAGTCGACATTACATTATCAAAATATGGGTGGACAACCCTATGACTCTTTAACAACTACGCACTCCATGTCCACAAAATGCAGAGTCTTTATATTAGAATTACAACATTGGAACAAAATATGGGCTCTATGCCCCAAAAAAGCCCTTGGGGGATCCCACGCCCAACAATTTTCACCATTGAGGGGAGTGACATAATGTTTCATGTACCTCTCAGATTCTACGCGGATTTGGTTGCACTTGCCCTTGTACGAAAGGCATATGCGAGACCAGTCTATAGCAAAATATCCATCCATCTTGTTGGACCAGTGTTTGCTGAGTAAGAGACCATATTCTTCTGGGATGTCCACAACCATTATGTGGATGCATTGGTGGGCTCAGCTATCATGAGATAGTTTGATGATCACGTCTCATAGTTCACCAATGGCTGGTATTGATTTTTGATCAAGTTGGATGATTTGCACAGATGTCTCACTCCATTGTGCATTGATCCTTTTAGCAATGGAGAGCAGCATGACGTTGACTGTTGTGCTGAAATCAACCAAACAGTTGTGAACATTATAGTTGAAACTTTCAAAATATAGCAGGAATGGATGGAAACCTAAGTTTTCTTCTTCCATCTAGAGTGTATTGAGCACCATGGAAAGTGATCCAGGAGTTATGTTGCTCCCCTGCTAGTAGAGGCTGCATTGCCTATTACTGTCTGTCCCAATGCGCACAACAGGATATCTCACTGACTCTAGATCTTAGCCTACTCGAACAAATTGATGTTTGCTCGAGATTTCTTCATGTCATCAATAATGTTGTAATCCAGAGGTGGTAAACTCACCGAGGTGTCTGAGGTAAAATGAGTGTTCATGTTGTACGACGAAGTGTTTTACAGCTTGCCGCTCATGGATGTGCTTTTATCCACCACTGTCTTCCCAGACTTGCTTTGTTTTTTCTTCTTTGGGGTGGCGAGTGGATCAGTCTTCCTTATCAATCTGATCTTTTCTTTCATCTCCCTAAGTGTGGGGGGATCCCCTTTACTCCTAAGATTGTAATGGTCAATTTTCTTTCAGGATTGCTTCTCGATGTTCATCTTTGACATCATCTACAAGCACTGATATGCGTTCACCACATGCCCAGAGCTTGATGGCTCATCAGGTGAAACCTCTTCCTCACTGTCGGTGTCTTCCGGTTTCTCCTGCATATTTCTTCCCGAATCAAGTGTACAACTGTAGAAATAATTTTTGACTTGCTTCCAACCTGAACAAGAGCTCTCGGGATGATGTTCTTCGTGGAAAGAACAAAATTTCGGATCTGCACATTGTTCGAGCTAGAAAATAGGCTTCTACGCAGTTTTTGAAATAAACTGGCAGGTTCTTGATGAGATGCTTGCCTTTCTCTACCTAGGTGGGTGAATTCTTACAAATATGTCCATTTTACGTTGTTTGAGTTCAGATATTTTAGTGGTCAAGCTCTTGAAGACGATTGAGGGCCTCAATATTGGTTGCTTTCTTATCTCTACCCTTGCTCATCGTTGCTTGGGACTTCCTGCTCACATCTTTGGAGTCCTTTGTTGGTTCGTCATCCTTGATGACTCCAACTACACATAGGTCTTTCTCAACAGCGATAGCCTCTTCACAGTTTTCCAATAGTGTTGGTTTCACAGCTCACTTGACGAATTGTGCAATGCTGGTTGGTAGTGCAAATGTGTAGTAATCAATGGTGATGGAGTCATGAGGTTTAGTGTTTGCTGCAAACTTGTTCAATATATGTATAAACCTCTTATTCACATCTTTCACTTTCTCTTGTCCCTCCATCTTAAGGCTTCCCAACTCTTTGAGTAGCATGGCTGGGGTCTTGTCATCAATGAACTTCTCAAGGAACATGCGTTTGAATGAAACCCAATTTTGTATAGATTTCAGTGGAAGGTTGTGATACCAAGCAGTTGCACAACCATCCAAGGTACACGAGAACAATCTAGATGCTACATCATTATAATGCACCTCAAGGGTATAAAGCTATAGGTAGAAGTTGTCTAAGTGGTCTTCTGCCTTCACCGTGTTGTCAGGGTCGAACTTGATGTTCATTCTCTCTATTCACCTCAGAATCTTCTGCAAAACAAACAGGAGAGCCAATGGTCCTTGATCCATATTTTCAATATTTTGGTCAGCCATCTCTTCTTCTTCTTCATCCTCTTCCTCTCTTTTAGATTCTGATCACTCTAGCTCTGAGTTTGTTGGTTCATCTCTACCTCTACCTCCTCTACTACCTTCCCCTCTACCTCCTATACAGAATTCTGATCCCAAGATCACAAGAGTGTCTTCTTTGCCTTGCCGAAAGAGCGGAGGCTCCTCTACATCTTAATAGCTTTGTCTAGACCTTCAAGTGTGGCAAGGACTGCTTCTTCTACCAATGATACAACAACTCCTGTGGGATTGGCTTTTGGCTTCCTAGATGCGTGTGGAAGATGCTGGCTATCTAGGATCAATTCGACTGCTTTCATAAACTGGTAAGTGATGGGACGAATAGAGTGAAGTTGATGATATGGAATCTCATGTTCAATTATGGGAGGTGAGGAGTAACCAACTGAAAATTTGTGTGTAGGTGACAAGGAGTGCGAGTTACTGCCTTGACCAGATGGTTGATGAATGAGTGTGAGGGGAATTTCATCCATATACAACAAGCTACCCTCCTTATAGCGCCAGAAATGTTGATGGTGATGGACCCGCCAACATTCAGGGGATCACCCCGATACAAATTCCCAACTAGACCTCACACCGTTTGGTGTGGGAGTCCCATCTGGTATGATGGCCTAGTTTCCATTTTCTTAAGGATTTTCCTCAACTCTTGCTTGTCAGCACATGAGAGCAATATGCTTTGCCTTCGAGAAGTGAGTTTTGCATGCCTGGTGAGTGCTAGTGTACTCGTGTCAATGGTTCTTTCACCGTAAGGGAAGAGTGTGAGAGTGAGTCCCAAGTTGGTTGGGATGAATTCCCAATTAGGATAGGAACATACAACATAACATAACATGCACATCTTCCAGAGGAGTAGTCTAGATGGATGCAGCATTCACAACACACAAGGTAAGATAACACGTACAACACTCAATAGATGAGTCTAAATGAGTGCAATAGTTGTTACAACAAGCTTTATGTGAAAGGTTTGTCTGGTGTCTAGGAAGATAACTACCATGGGCAAGACAACGTTAACATCATATACAACACATTTCCATTAACAGATTATGTATTACAACAAGTGAAAGAGTTCAAGTGTTTAACACAGGTTAAAGAAACATGCATTACAAGTGTTCAATATTAGTCTTACAACAAGTATAACACATGTGTGAAAATGTGCTGGCCTGTTAGCAGGATTCTGAATTAAGTGAAAGTTCCAAGACACATTGTTACACCATACATCACTAACCCTGAGTGTAAATAATTGGAGCCACTACTTACTCCTCAAAGAAAAGATTACTGATTCTCTTGGCTATGTGGGAGGAGTTGAGGTGAAAAGACTTTTCATGTACAATGAGGGGGTATTTATAGCCAAGGGTGAAACTGACCCTTGTGGCTATTCGACTACCCTCATGACTATTTGAATTCCATGACTTTTTGACTTTACATGACTCTTTGTACAACAAGTGGGTCTCTTGGACTTCCATGTTACATTACATTGATTGAAAACATAGCCCATAGTAGAGATGTGGGCAACATGACTCATGAAATGACTCGACATAATAGTGTCAGTATATTCATGCTGTTGTTGGAGTGCACGTCGAGCTACAATGTTGCTGGGTGATGGATGTCTTCATGGTATATCACAGCTTCACCTCCACATGGCAAACTGCGTGGAGTCTTTGATGGTATTTGGTTCACTTGATGATTCTTAGGCACGTTGCTCCTTTCTTGCATGTTGGAAGTCTTAATAGGCTCATCTGTTCATGAAAGGTGCATGTTCGTCCATTCATCCGTTCATGAGCACATCTTGCATGTTTGTTCGTCCATCCATTCACAAACATATCTTTGCATGATCATTCGTTCGTGAGCACATATCTTCGCATGCATTGTTTGTTCATCCGTTGATGAACCTATCCTTCTGCATGTGCTCTCTTCATTCACCCCATTCGTCATGTTGGCTTGTTTGTTGGTGTACCTGTACTTACAGTCACTCATGACGAGACAACATGAAATCCAAAACCTCCTAGTCTACCATGACACATGATCATCTCGGATGTAGGTGACTGGGAGAGGTAGCAAGGTTGTGAAGCAGGATGATGGCTCTGGTAACTGTTGATGAAAACTATGTAAAAGTCACTGAGTGATGACGATGGGAAATCCAAGTCAACAGTGACACTCTACGAGGTATATCTCGGCTCGAAGGAAAAATTGCACATATTTTGGGAGGGATAGTTCGGGTTGTAGGAAGGCAAGGTAGGAAAGATCCGTACAATTTCCAGTATGAGCGGGCAGCAGGGGCTGGAAGGCCAAATTTGCACAATTTTCTAGAGGAACAGGCCAGGCTGCCTGACAGCCAAAACTGCACAATTCTCAGAGGGAACTGGCAGTTGGCTATTGCTCACTGGCAGCCAAAACTGCATAATTCCCAGAGGGAATTGGCAGTTTGCTGCTAGGAGCTACTGGCCAAGGAAACTGAACTGCGGTTGGGAGGACGGCCTGCTAATTATTTCTGCACAATCTCTGAGATGAGCGAACTACTGGGCAACAAAATTCCTACTCATGAAAACTGCACAATTTCTTGGATGAGCAGCCGGTCGACTGTCGGGATGACTGACTGGGAAAATAACACAATTTTCTAAGGGAGATAAGGACAGGCACTTGGTGTCTATCTGGCCTATCTGTGCAATTTCCTCAATTAGTTGAGTGAGTAATGGTAGTGGCCTCTGAACAATTTTTGAGGGGAGTCAGACCTGGGGAATCTAGTTGTTAGAGGGGAATCTAGTTGTCACAACTTCATCAAATGTGATTAAGTGTGTGAACGATCGAAAGATGCATAGGTGATCATGCAAACACACACTCACATGACTCGACGATGAAACAAATCAAACCATCTAGACACACATGTTCAACATGGTTGATTGATGGTGCAAGTGACAAGCATGACACTCTTGATCGACTGTTCATTGATCGAGATGACGCTTACGCAGTAGTGAATGTGACTTTATGTGTGATTGTGACTGGTGCTTTCGTATCTAACACACCAAGCACATACGAAGCGAAGACTTTGAACATAAACACAAGATGGTCATAAGCATGACTTAGACACCAACAAGCAGAAACTTGAATGAGGTGAACAAGCAAGGTCGATGCAAGGACTCACATGAGCTCATGGAGTGAACCCAAGTGTGTGTAGCCATCAAGAGAAACTCTCAAGGGAGGCTCTAAAATTGGGTGTAGGACAAAATTTTGGAGGGTGGTTGTAGCCGCTACAACATAGTGGTACTAGAACCCACAGGTAGAGGAGTATATGCTCCACTATGAGTGGCCTCGAAGTCATGAAGCACATAGAGGCAATCGCAAAATTCACCAAGACGACAACAATAATAAGAATAGTGGACGTAATGATCACACAAAGCACACAGGTGATTTGTATGCAATGATTTAGGTTTCTTAGTTGGATCAAGTAACGTAACTTGGACCTCAGGTATGTTAGATTCAGGAAACATTTCATTGAACAAGGGTTTGAGGCAAGGAAGTTCAGGATGGTTATTGGTTGCATGCCCAACAAAATCACACAAAGTGCACAAAGGTTATAACTTTAGAGGCTTGGGAGATAGAGTTGCTTGGGGAGCTTTATCCTTAGGTTCCTTCTTTTCGGCTTTCCCCCCCTCGCCAAATGCCTTCACAAGTGGAGTGGAATTCTATTGAGTTCGTTGTAGAACTGAAGCAAAGGCGAGGGTCGTGGGGACCAATTGAATTGGGGAAAAAGCGTGATATGGTCTTAGCTGACCAGGAAGACTGTTAGCAGGGGGATTGATATACTATATTGGGATCCCCATGGTCATGTTAGGAAGACTCAACGTATCCATAATAGGAAAATAAAATATTCTAGGTGGAGGAAATAAGAAAGGTATCTGACCTGCTGAACAATGTCCTAGTAGAACGATTCTTGGATGGTTAAGACCTGGATGGACAATTCTTGGTTGGAAGAGAGGAGAGGCACCCACAAAAGGAGGGGGTTCTTGATGGGTGGACTCAGATGTTGAGGGCGCAACAACATGATGCTGTGGAGCTAGTTGTTGGACAAGCATAGTGGATTGCTTACGGGCAACCCAAGATTCTTGTAACATGCAAACACTCAATGAGCTAGGGTTAGAGATGAGGGGGGGTTCCAGGGAACACACCAAGTAAGGCAAAATATTTGTAGACTCCAGGTGAGAGCCTAATGAGGGGCTCGACTATTTGTTTATTGATCATTGATGATATGATGGAATCAGGTGATGACTGAGACCTTGGCTCATAATATGTCAGCTGATCAACTGTAATGATCTTTCCATTATGGGGAAAGGACATCTTACAAAAAAGCGTATATGCCACAACTGACATCACATAAATGAAGCTACAACCCAATAGAATGTTGTAATCTAAAAGGGCATTTATAACATCTAAGTCGACACAAAAAAACTTGTCGAAAACTGTGATAGGATAATTGTAGTACATGCCAAGGGGATCTGAAGGGTGACCATCCCAAGCATGCAAAGTGATGGTGGATTCGAATAGCTCGATTGACTTGAGGTTTTTCCAAACATTCATGGACATCACGCATGTGGATGCACCTTCATCAATAATAAACCACTGAATGATAGCCTTGCGTACTATGACTAGTATTTGGAAAGTAACAAATGGAGGTAATGGTGGATGATCTGATGTATCAATAGGGAAGACGATCAAATAATTGTTTGAAGGGTCAACTATGACTAGACCATTTAGTAGAGCTTTATTCTGAGATGGGAACGATTGGACAACTTTCATTGTTGACATGGTAGCATGAGATTGCACCAAGTCGTCTACTATAATGTAAGTATGAACAACTTGCTTATAAGTAGAATTACATCATAATGGTCCTTTTGGGATCTTGGGAATGACCTCTAATTTTGGCGGAGGGATCTATAAGGAACCATTAGGTGTCATAATGTACTCAGAGGATTTTTTGGTTTTGGGCTCGGCTATAGACGAAGTTGGTGGCTTATTATACTGATGTGACTGAGCTTAGAGGTTGATATCAGAGGTGCTGACCCCCGTCAGATTTCATCATAAGAATATGGTAGTCATTGTGACCAGATTGTTGAGGTGGAGGGGCAGCTTGACCTTTTTCAGGTTGGGAGTGATAAAACCTTGCTAGGGGAAAGGATTCGTGAGCATGACCGATTTTTTTGGTGCAAGATTATTGAGGTTGTTGCATTGGCTACGAGCCTCTAGATGTTACTTGGGCTTCCCACATTTGACACATCTAGGGTAAGAGGGGACACTCATGAGTATAATGGCCATGCACACCAAAACATGCACAAGGCTTGTTCGTATGAATTACCTTGGCTTGCTTGGATTGATCACCCTGTTACTTGTTATTTGTGGTAGGCTGGTTCTCCTAGGGTATATTAGGATGATTACCCTGGTTACCCTGCGTTTGTTGGTTCCGGTTACCTTTCCCCTTATTCTTTTTCTTCGAATTGGGGGGATTAGTTGCACCCTGCTAAGCATAAACTTGCCCCTGTGGGGTACGTGGCTACTGTGGCAGAGGTTGCAGAGGTGTGGGAGGCTGCGACACCAATGCCTGAGGAGCTGGAGTGCTCACTGGTGCATAAGTGTAATAGGGGAAAGGGGTAGCTGTTTTGTAAACAAGTTGAGCAACAACTGGCCCTAACATCTACTCATGTAGTTCAGCAAATGCATATGATGTGCTTTGTCTAGAATACATGTTACTAGGGGGAGGGGGATAGGTTGGAGGAACTGGTCTCCCCCTGAGGATAGCATAGCCTGGTTGGGCATATGGTGATTGATGGGAAATGGATCCAATGATAATGTCAATGACATGAGATTCCCCTGATGCATTAGCACCACCAGGTCTAGGTAGATCTAGCAAGACAGTATAAACATAATTGGATGGACATAAATCAAGTCATATTTCAGGGCAACCTAGAGAGCTTCTTCCTCTGATTAAGGAAAATGAGATGTGACATCTTTCCTTATGGGGGCTAAGAGCAACCAAAGAAACCAGTCAAGAGAAACATGGTCTTTGAATGTAAGAGCATGATACGTGCTCCTCTTACGCCATTCTTGGAAATGGCCAAAATGGAGGGTGGCAGAAGCTTGATGGAATGTGGTCAATAATTCGGTAGCAATGTCATATCAGAGAGGTAACTGGAAATATGAAAGGAATGCTTGAGCCAAAGTTGTAAACGTGGAATGGGAAGCAAAAGGTTGGTCAACATACCACTTTGCAACATCTCTAGTGAGTGTGCATTGGAATAATTGAAGACGGATGGAATCATCAGTTACAGAGTTGGACAAACACCACATATGGAAGGTTTGGACATGGTTAGTGGGGTCTTGTCCAGAATTACCCTTAAACTTGGGAATGTCGAAGGGAAGCTTAGTTGGCATCCCTGGCTAACAAGCATCATGGTTTATTGGGTCATTTATTAAATGGTTGAAATCTTGAAGGCTTAAACCAACCATAAAAGGAAGTAGAGGAGTTGTCGAAATATTTCCTATGGCGATTCCACTAGATGGGACTACAAGAGTAGGGCAAGAGCCACTAGCTAGTGGGTTTCCCCCACTTGCACTGGCACCACATATGATGACTACAGGCAAGAGGGAAGAATTAGAATCATATGATGAATTAGATAGACCAGAAAAAGAGTTAGTATGGGGACTCAGGGAAGAAATCACTTGGACCCTACGGGGAGGAGTGATATGTCCAAGAGGAAACTAGGCGTGAAGACCCTAGAGTCTCTGCGAAATATGCCTTGGTGGAACTATGATGGCAAGACACTGGTGACATATAAATGGTGAAGGAAAATAAACAAAATACTCTTGTCTCTTATGAGGGAGATTGATTAATTAAGTTTATGTCTAGGCTTGGCAATGTAAACCAAGCTCCCTTCACTTCAAGTGTGCTTGTGTGTGTCAAAATGTGTGTTGATTTTAATTAAGCCCAGTCGATTGTTTGAAAAAGGAAAAAAGATGTTGAAAACTGTAAATAAACTGAATTAATGAAAAATAAACAAATAATAAATTATGCATACAACCCCACTCAAACTAGGTTGAGAAACAAGGAGACTGAATGGTGGCAAAAATGACTCAAAACACACTGGAAAGGGCCACAAGTTCTAAGTGCTTGTGTGACTAGGATCTAATGACTCTATGCGGTTGGAAATTATGTAGTAGACAACAATAAACTAGAGGGAAATCCTAAGGCAAATGACCAAAGAAGACTCAAAAGGGATTTTTGGATGAACACCAACCTATATTAAGGATCTGATAAAATGATGGCTCAAATCTGTAATTAATCATTGAAAGCACTGAAAATCTTAGACTATCTACTCAACTTGACTCTTCCTATAAAGGTGGAAGTGGAATGAAACCCTAAGGGATTGATTCTTCTTCAACAAGACAAACACAACATATCTCTAGGCCTGAAATAGGTTGGGACAATGGTCAAACAACCCAACATAGTGCTCTCAGAAAAACCCAAACCAATTGTAGAAAAAACTCAGAAAAACCCAAAATCACAAGTACTGACCTGTTTTCACGGGAGATCTCAATTTTTAGGCTAGGAAGTGTACTCTGGACATCCAGATCACATGTTTGGGGCTGAAAAATGTGATTTTTCTTCCTTGGTTCTCATGTGCAGGTTGCGGAAAAAAAATTTGGTCTTGAGTGCAACTGGTACTTGTTACCTACAAAAAGGGCCAAAAAACACTCAGAAGTTATAATTTTGATTGTTTTAGGGTGAAAAATCTAGATCATAACATTAGGAGATTAAAAATAGAAAAACCCTAATAGTTGAAATTGATGATCATCCAGGTTTCTCAATCACTACAGTGGAGTCGCCATTTTTTATAGTGTATTCTTATTGAGAGTGTACGAAAAGAGAACATGTTAAGTTGTGGATAATAAAAAACCCTAACAATAGAAATGGTTGTAGAACCCTTTAGATATAAAACAGTTATAAGAAATAAAACTTCCAAAATTTTAAATCTATGCAGCAAAAGCAGTTATACAACAGGAAGAAATAAGAACTATAGTGAATAATAACTCCAAAACGAACAATGGACAAGACACGAATATGAAATTGTAATTTTACTATGTAACGCCTACTGAAGGAATAGATAAAATGTTACCCGTCCCCATAAAATGGGATGGGTTCTTGGTTGTCCTCAATGTTTCATCTTGGTAGAGTCTCTACTCTCTACATTGTATAAACCCAACAAAATGAATGTGCATAGCTCAAATGGGAACTCAAAGATAAAAATAAATGAAAAGTGACAGTGATAATAATTAGATATGCAATAGTGAGTGCAACAATGAAAATAATCGAAAGTTAAGAATGAACGTAACGCCCTTCATTTTATAGCAAAATATTAGGTTATTCTCAGATAATGGAAAATAATAAAATATTATTAACCAAATTCTAGACCTAACCACTTGGAATATTTTATTATATTTTGTTAGAGGGATAAAGTATTTAATTTGGTCAAATACTTTTATTTAGAAATAATAAATAAATAAATGATTTATTTATCGTTTTAAAAATATATTTAAAGAATAATAAGCAAATAATGGTTTGTTTAATTATTCCTAGGTGATTTAGTCAAATTTAACATGGAATAATAACTAAATAATGATTAATTTATTATTCCTAGAGAAAAATAAGAAAAAAATGATTTATCTAATTATTTCTCATGATTGGGTCAAATATGACAAGGAATATTAGTTAAACAATGGTTTAATTAATTATTCCTAGAGGAAAATTAAATAAATAATGATTTAGGTAATTATTCCCCATGGGTTTAACTAGAAATAACTTAATAAATGTGGTTTATCAAGTAATTTATACGTGAAAGCAATTTTACTATGGTAAAATTGGTCTTACATGGTGTATTTTTATCCATCTAGTTAGATATGGTTAGATGACCACTTTTTGGTGATACCAGATTGCCCCCCAACATACGAGTGTTAGGAAAAAAATGTATGACCGAAGTATGTTGTAAGAATACAATCAGTAGACACCAAAGGGGATTCATAGAGAGAGAGAGAGAGAGAGAGAGAGAGAGATGTCAATGGGGCTAAAGCAAGAGAGGACAATAACGAAGGGGGTGAGGTGACCTAACTGATTTAAATCTCCTTTGATATTGTGGTACCTGATCTCAATGAGGCGGGGGAGGCATACCCATACCAACTGAGATAAGTGAGTACAAAGAATAATGATGTGCCCAAAAAATGAAACTAAGAAATCAAGTACATGATAAATGGTACATGACATGCTGGCATCAATGGGCCATAAAATATTATAAGACATCCCATATAGATAATGTGTATGGAAAAAACATGAGCCAGGACTGAATACATTAACATCTGAGTACATGAGACATAATTCCCCACCCTTTGAAATGGGTGGGAGGGTGGGTGTAACAACAACAGAAGCCCTGTCGAAAAGGAAAGGGCTCTACAAAACTAAATTTATCATCTAGAGGAGATATGCAACTATGAGTGCTACAAGAGCTGGAACCGAACCCATCAAATTTGCAGAACTGCATTTGAGGTTGTAGGATAATCTGAGGTCATCTGGGCATGTGGGGGACTATTGGAAGGTCCACCCCCTCATGACTTATGAAACATCTCACACACACCTAGGAGTCACTGGTACAATCTATTGCATCACTAGGCCATCAAGTGTATGCATCATGAACATGGGAAGAAATCAAGTCAAAGGGAAATAAGGATTTTGTTTGCTTGATCTGAGGCAAATAACAAGAATGGAAGCTAGAACTAAGCTACATTACCCTTGAGGCCATTCTTATGGAATGAATGTGCTGATGTTGATAGAATAGGTCCCGCCAAAGGCAAGGCAATGAGAATCCTCAACTAAGGCATGAGAAAAAGTAGTAATGTAAATGATGCACTGGCACCAAGAATGATAAGGGGAATGGGGACTAAGGGAAAAATGGATGACTGCCCTTGTTAAAGCATAAAGTGCATGGCTAACTTGGCAGGGAATGCCTTAACTCTGGAAGGCATGGTGGAAAATATGACTGGAGGCCAAAAATGGACGACACGGGATGAATCAGATGTAACAATGGATACAAGACTGTAATGGGACACAATGGGACTTGAAACAAACTCCATGGATACAACAGTGACTCATTTTGGATTTTCTGAGCAAGGGTGACTCGATGATGTTTCCACACAGAGAAGGCCAAGGGGGAACCATGAAAACATGAGTGAACGATGGTTACTTATGATGAAAATCAACACTTCAAATGACAAGTGCCAAGGGAAAATGGTCCCAAAGTACAAGCAACTCATATGAATAAATTCAATTTTAATAGGCAGTAAAGTGACACTTGATGGAAAAAATGGCTTCATGGTGAAGTGTCAAATTACCAAAAGTGAATGAAACCCATTAGAGTAATCAGTGAGAGCTTTCCAATGGTGCTAATGGTTCATCAAAAGAAGTTACAGTTTGGTTACAATGTGTGGTAGAAAAACTGTGGGCTTTCCTAGAAAAGGGATTTTCCCCTCCAATTTAATTTATTTGCTAAGTGAGTTGTGGTGAATTTGGAGACGAGGAGAAGGCCTAAATCTTGTGGAGATCATATCGAATAAATCGACTAACAAAATCAAGATCTGCGACTTTCAAGTAGGTGGTCTTAGTTGTCTCTTCAATTATAGTGGATTAAATTTTTAGTTTAGGGCCCCATAGCTCACTAGGAGACCCCTGCTCATGTTCTCAGCCTGATCACAATTTTTGGGCCCAGAAATGTGCTCTAGCTTGCAGAAAATAGAGGAAAACATGCGAGCTTGCAGGTTCTGGGTAGAAAACTGTGATGTGGAGATGAGAGGGAGAGTGGTCTGCTAGCTAGGTGAGTTGAAAGGGTAGAGTTGTGAAGTGCAATGATTTTGTCTCTAAATTGAAAATACTAAATGGTGTATTGTAGATATGGCAGAGCTCAAGATCAATTTGTGTGAACAAGATTCAGACGCCCTTCATTCTGAGATTCAGGGAAATCAGGTGGTACAAGGGGCATTGGCTCATTATGGGGTTCTCAAGTTGTTGGAGAACCCACTAATGAGGGTAGGTGAGCCCTTGCTGTCGAAGATCGTGAACTACTAGGATCCAAACTAGGAGGTCTTTATAGTGCAGGGGCACAGGATCGAGATGACATACCAGGACATATATTTCTTGGCTAGACTCCCCACCCTAGGGGCAGTGGGGATATACATCTAGTGTTGCCTTGTGTGAGGAACATCTTAGAGTTCATGGATCACCATTGTCCACGGGGTGTTCATGTTAAGGGCACGACCATCTCAATTAGTGATCTAGAGAGACTAAATACACGAGCTATTGCCACAATAGTCTATAGATTATTGGAAGCCAGGCATTCCATCAAATCACTGGGGGGGAGACGATGTTGGTAGAGAGTGTGCTGGGGGGGACCTACTATGGGTGGGCCCAAATGATGCTGTCATCAGTGGAATGACAATTGATACTATGTAGGTGGAAAGTTAACCATGACTGTGTGTTTGGTATAATACTATGTGCATTCTTCTTTGAGAAGATCCCTACTATCCACCCTCATGTAAAGATACATGATGGGGGCCCACAGGAGCCCAGGATGCATTGTTGGGGGAAAGTACTGCTTAGAGGAGGAGGAGGGGGATCATAGGTGTGTTCCGATCTGATTTTTATGCACATGGGGATCAAATGCCACTATACATAGATGAATTTCCATATACTGGTATGAATTATTAGGCTCGTCCTGAGTTACCGCTTCAACCCGGACGAACATGGGGCCTAGATGGTAAGTGTTAAGTTTCTATATTTTGGTGCGTTTCATATTTTTATAACTTGTATATTGTATTGAGTTTAAAATATGTGGTATGAAAATATAACACCGGTGAAACTGGTAGGATATACTGGATGAGCCACAACACCTGGGGTTGTAGATCAGAGTGCTTTATCGTCACATCTGGGTCATAACTACAAGGCTCTACTTGATGACCTTCATCATAGATGTGATGTGGTCTTTCCCAGAGTTTCTAAGTGTAGATGGCATGAACTAGAAGATTGGTATATAGATGAGTGTACCAATCTTCCCTCTGAGTGGCAAGGGCTCACATGGTGCATGGTGATGGAAGGTTAGGCAGTACAGGATCTACGAGAAGGGGGAGTAGAGTCATTGGCTTGGGATCCTCAAGATAGTGACTAGGAATAGGGACATGTGGGTCCCCTATTTTTTTTTTTTATAACATGTTATGTCCATGTATGATTTATTTAGAATAGTGGACTCCAAACACTTGTATTTTTGATATGTTGACACATAATGTGATTACGCATCTTTGATATGATTATTGCGGTTCACCATTTGTTTTGGTTATGGTTGTATTCTGTGGTATACATGTGATAAATTCCAATCTATAATATTATTTGCAATGGTATATACATAGCTATTTTGGGCTCTACAAACATGACTAATTGTAATGGAATCAAATTCATGTACCAAAATCTTAACTTGTAGATATTTTCTAAAATGGACTTGGTTTTGCACATGATACACACGATTCAATTGCATGGCAAATAGCAAGGAATCCAAACAAACAGGAAGATGAAGGATGTGATGAGCAAGGGAATCGACTAACAAACCTATCACTGCATCATATTTGTCTTGATTATTAATGGCAGAACCAATGCACATGCGATTAGAGTGAACTAACGTATGCAAGGGAGTAAAAATGGCCCAAGTTGCTCAGGATAGATTCCTATAGAAGCGACTTGCACCATCGGCATAAATGATATACATTGTGGATGATGGATCCATATGAAAGGTGAAAAAGACAACAAATGAAAGAATGTGAGCCGCCTAAATGCATGGCAGAAATAAATACATGCAAATTAATTCTATGGGTAAAATTTCTTGAGGTAGAGTGTATTGCGAGGATTACGAATAACTTGGACTTCAAAATCCTCTAGAAGATATGTCCCCTTACCCAAGTCCTTACAAATGATGTAATGTCTTAGCCATAATGATTCAAACTTCCCATGCCCCAGGACATCATGGGCCTAGTCATACAAAAGAAAAAGATCACCTTCGTGAAAGGTACGAGGTTAGAATTTTCAGTCATATTGAGCTTTGGTTCACTTCTTGGCCACTGCTATGGTTTGTAGTGAAACAGGACAGTCTTCAGAGGCACGCTCAAGCATGGGAGGACTGGAGGAAAAGAGACTACATGATGCAGTGGAACTACTTAGTGCATCATCCTGAGAAAGAAGGTTCACATACGCAATGTTGGGGGTGGTAGATGAAGAGCTAGCAGATAGTAGATCTACCAATGTTGAGACCCAAAAGTTCGATAAGGAAGGTTCGACTGAAGCATGTAGGGGAACTTGAGAGAGGTTTTCCTATGAGAATCTCATGGATGAAGTAAAGGGTCTAGATTGTAGAATCTGTCATCTCGACATTGGGGGAAATGATCACAATGGTTGGGTCAGAATCCCTTTGTTCTAGTGTACTAGTGGTACCAAAACCCAAAGGTAGAGGAGTAGATGATCCACTACGAGTGACCTTGAAGTCGCGAAGAACATAGGGGCAATCACAAAATTTGTCAAGATAAGGGAAGCAATAAGAATAGTGGTCATAATGATCACAAAAAGAACATGGGTGATTTGGACACAATGATTTAGGTTTCTTAGTTGGATCAAGTAAGGTAACTTGGACCTCAGGTATGTTAGATTCTAGAAACATTTTGTCGAGGAAGGGTTTGAGGTGAGGAAGTTCAAGATAACTATTGTTGGCATGCCCAACAACATCACACAAAGTGCATGAAGGTGGAAACTTTAGAAGCTTGGGAGCTAGAGTTGTTTGGGGAGCTTTATCCTTAGGTTCCTTCTTTTTTTATTTGCCCCCTCACCAAAAGCTTTCGCAACAAGAGTGGAATCCTGTTGAGGTTGCTATAGAACTAAAGCAAAGGCAAGGGTCATGGGGACCGGTTGAACCAGGGAAAAAGTGTGATATGGTATTAGCTAACCAGGCAAAGTGTTAGCAGGGGGATCGATGTACCAGATTGGGATCCCCAAGGTCATGTTAGGAAGACTCAACTCAGCCATAACAGGAACATAAGAGATTCCAGGTGGAGGAAACAAGAAAAGTATATGACCTATTGAATAGTGTCCTGGAGGAATGATCCTTGGATGGTTAAGACCTGGGCGGAAAGTTCCTGGTGGGAATGGAGGAGAGGCACCCATAGAAGGAGGAGGTTCTTTATGGGTGGACCTAGATGTTGAGGGCACAACAACAGGATGCAGTGGAGCTGGTTGTTGACCAAGCATAGCGGATTACCTATAGGAAACTTGGGATTCTTGTAACATGCAAATAGTCAATGAGTTGGGGTCAAAGATTGGGGGGGGGGGGCAGGGACTCTACTATTTGTTTATTGATCATTGATGATATGATGGAATTAGGTGGTGACTAAGAACTTGGATCCTAATATGTTAGCTGATCAACTGTAACGATATTTCCATTATGGGGAAAGGAAATCTTATGGAAAAGTGTAGATGCCACAACTGACATCGTATAAATGTAACTACAACCCAATAGAATGTTCTAATCTAATGGGGCATCGATAACCTCTATGTCGATGCAAACAGTCTTGCAGGAAACTATGATAGGAAAATTATGGTACATGTCGAGGGGATGTGAAGGGTGACCACCCCAAGCATGCAAAGTGATGGTGGATTGGGATAGCTCAGGTGACTTGAGTTGTTTCCAAACATTCGCGAACATCACACATGTGAATGCACCTTTGTCAATTCTACACTGTTGAATGATAGACTTGCGTACTATGACTGGTATTTGGAAAGTAACAGATGGAGGTAATGGTGGATGATTTGACGTATCAACAGGGAAGAAAATCAAACAATTTTCTGAAGGGTTGGTTTCACCCAGAACATTTAGTATAGATTTATTCTAAAATGGGAATGACTGGAGAACTTCCATTGTCGACATGGCAGCAAGAGATTGCACCAAGTCGTCTACTATACTGTAATTATGGGTGGCTCAGTTAGAAGTAGCATTGCATCCTAATTTTCCTTTTGGGATCTTGGGAATTACCTCTAATTTTGGTGGGGCGATCTATAAGGAACCATTGGGTGTCTTAATGTACTCAGAGGACTCTTTGGTTTTGGGCTCGACTACAGAAAAAGTTGATGGATTTTCATACTGACATGACTAAGTTTGGAATTTGATATTGGAGGTGCTAACCTTTTCAAAGTTCATAATAAGAGTCTAGTAGTCACTGTGACCAAATTGCTGAGGTGGAGGGGCGACTTGACCTTGTTTAGGTTGGGCAGCGATAAACCCTTACTAGGGGGAAGGATTTGTGAGCATGACCAATTGGTTTGCTGCAGGATTAGGAGGTTGTTGTGTTGGCTGCGAGGCTCTAGATTTTTCTTGGGATTCTCACATTTAATGCATCTAGAGTAAGAGAGGACACTCATCAGTATAATGACCATGCACACCAAAACATGCACAAGGCTTATTCGTACGAATTACCTGGGTTTGCTTGGACTAATCTCCCCGTTACTAGTTGTTGGTGGTAGGCTGGTTCCCCTGGGGTATATTAGGTTGATTTTCCTAGTTACCCTATGTTTGTTTGTTCTGGTTACCTTTCCCCTTATTCATTTTCTTCGAATTGGGGGGATTGGTTTCACCCTGCTGAGCATACACTTGCGCCTATGGGGGAGGTGGCTATTGTGGCAGAGGTTGAAGAGGTGTTGGAGGCTAGGACACTAATTCTTAAGGGGATGGAGTGCTTGATGGTGATTAAGTGTAAGAGGGGGAATGGGGAACGGTTTGGTAAATAGGTTGAACAAAAACTAGCCCTAACATCTACTGATGTGGTTCGATGAATGCATATGAAGTGCTTTGTCTTGAATACATGTTGATGGGGGGAGGGGAATAGGTGTTGGAGGAACTCGTCCCCCCCTGAGGATAGCCATATATTAGTTGGGAATATGGTGATTGATGGCAAATGGATCCAATGATACCGTCAGTGGCATGAGATTCCCCTAGTGCATTGGCATCACCAGGTCTAGGGAGATTTGGCAAGACGATATAAACATAACTGAATTGGGCATAAATCAGCTCATATTTTATTCCAACATCGAAACATTCTTCCTATGATTGAGGAAAATGAGATGCGACATCTTTTCCTTTGAGGGCTAAGAATGACCTAAGAAACCAGTCAAGATAAACATGGTCTTTAAATGTAGGAGCACGACACGTGCTCCTTCTATGCCATTCTTGGACATGGTCAAAGAGGAGAGTGGTAGAATTTTGACAGAATATGGTCAATAATTCGGTAGCGATGTCATATCAGAGAGGTAACTGGAAATATGAAAGGAAAGCTTAAGCCAGAGTTGTAAAAGTGGAATGGGAAGTAAAAGGCTGGTCGACATACCACTTTGTAGCATATCTAGTGAGCATGCTTTGGAATAACTTAAGACGAATGGATTCATCAGTTTTAGAGTTCGACAAACACCACATGTGGAAGGATTGGACATGGTTAGTGGGGTCCTGTCCAAAATTACCCTCAAACTTGGAAAAGTCGGAGGGAAGCTTAGTTGGCATACCTGGCTTGCAAGCATCATGGGGTATAGGCTCATTTATCAAATGGTTGAAATCTCAAAGGCTTAACCCAACCATAAAAGGAAGTAGAGGAGTTGTCGAAATAGTTCCTGTGGCGATTCCGCTAGATGGGACTACAGGAGTAGGACAAGAGCCACTAGCTTACATTAACACCAGACATGATGACTGCATGTGGGACGGAAGACTCAGAATCATATGAGGAATCAGATAGACTAGAGGAAGAGTCAGTATGGAGACTCAAGGAAGAACTTGCTCAGACCGTATGGGGAGGAGTGATACATCCAAGAGGAAACTGGGTGTGAAGACCTTGAGTCTCTATGAAATATGCCTTGGTGGCACTATGATGGAAAGACATTGGTGACATAGAAATGACGAAGGACAATAAATAAAACAATGTTGTCTCTTGTGAGGGAGATTGAGTAATTAAGTTTATGTCATGGCTTGGTAGTGTAAACCAAGCGTGCTTCACTTCAGGTGTGCTTCTGTGTGTCAAAATGTGTGTTAATTTTAATTAAGCCCAGTTGATTGTTTGAAAAAAAAAAAAAGATGTTGAAAACTATAAATAAACTGAAATAATTAACAATAAATAAACAATAAATTATGCATACAACCCCACCCAAACTAGGTTGAGAAACAAGGAGACTGAATGGTGGAAAAATTGACTCAAAACACACTAGAAAGGGCCACAAGATCTAAGTGTCGGTGTGATTGGGATCTAATGACTCTATGCAATTGGAAATGATGCTATAAACAACAATAAACTAGAGGGAAACGTGCTACAAAAGATAGGATTAAGGGTGGAAAACCTAGGGCAAACGATGCAACCCTAAGGCAAATGGCCAAAAGAGACTCAAAAGGGAGTTTTGGGTGAACAAAAACCTATCTTAAGGATCTGATAAAATGATGGCTCAAATCTGTAAATAATGGTTGAAAGCACTAAAAATATGAAACTATATACTCATCTTGACTCTTCCTATAAAGGTTGAAGCGTAATGAAACCCTAAGGGATTGATTCTTCTTCAACAAGACAAACAGAGCATATCTAAGGTTGAAATAGGTTGGGACTATGGTCAAACAACCTAGTATAGTGCTCTTGACAAAACCCAAAAGAATTGCAAACAAAACTTAGAAAAACCCAAAATCACAGGTACTGGCCTGTTTTCAAGGGAGCTCGCATTTTGGTCCAGGAAGTGCGCTCTAGACATCGAGATCACAGGTTTGGGGTGGAAAAGTGTGATTTTTGTTGCTTGGTTCTCAGGCAGCAGGTCACAGAAAATGTTGCCATATCAAGTGTGATTGGTACTTGTTACCTGTGGAAGAAGCCAAAAAACACTCGGAAGTTAGAATCTTGATTATTTTAGGGTTAAAAAGCTAGATCATAACATTAAGAGATTAAAAATAGAAAAACCCTAGTAGCTGAAATTGATGATCATCCAAGTTTTTGAATCACTATAGTGTAGTCGCCATTTGTTATAGTGTATTCTTATTAAGAGTGTACAAAAAGAGAACACATTAAGTTGTGGATGATAAACAACCCTAACAATAGAAATGGCTATAGAACCCTTTAGATCTGCAAGAGATATAATAAATAAACCTGTAAACTTTTAGATCTATGCAACAAAAGTAGTTATACATAAAAAAGAAATAAGAACTAGGGCGAATAATAAATCCAAAATGACCAATGGACAAGACAAGAATATGAAATTGTAATTTTATTATGTAACACCTAGTGAAAGGAATAGGTAAAATGTTACAAGTCCCCCTCAAATGGGATGGGTTCTTGGTTGTCCTCAATGCTTCAGCTTGGTATAGTATCTCCTCTCTATAATGTATAAACCCAACAAAATGTGTGTGCAGAGCTAAAATGGGAACTCAAAGATAAAAATAAATGGAAAGTGACAGTGATAATAATGAGAGCTGCAACAATGATTGCAATAATGAAATTAATCGAAAGTCAAGAATGAATGTAAAACCCTTCATTTTATAACAAAATATTAGGTGATTCTCGAATAATGGAAAATAATAAAATATTATTAAGCAAATTCTAGGCCTAACCACTTGGAATATTTTATTATATTTTGTTGGAGGGAAAAATTATTTAATTTTTCAAATACTTTTATTTAGAAATAATAAATAAATAAATGATTTATTTATCGTTTCGAAAATATAGTTAAATAATAATAAACAAATAATGTTTTGTTTAATTATTCCTAGGTGATTTAGTCAAATTTAACATGGAATAATAGCTAAATAATGATTAATTTATTATTCCTAGAGAAAAATAAGAAAAATAATGATTTATCTAATTATGTCTCCTGATTGGGTCAAATATGACAAGGAATATTAGTTAAAAAATGGTTTAATTAACCATTCCTAGAGGAAAATTAAATAAGTAATGATTTA
This sequence comes from Pinus taeda, assembly GCA_000404065.3. Lineage (NCBI taxonomy): Eukaryota > Viridiplantae > Streptophyta > Pinopsida > Pinales > Pinaceae > Pinus > Pinus taeda. The sequence goes on along the minus strand of APFE031153496.1, from coordinate 15,731 downwards.
TTTAATTATTCTTCATGGGTTTAACTAGAAATAATTTAATAAATGTGGTTTATCAAGTAATTTCTTACGATGAAAGCAATTTTAGTATGGTAAAATTGGTCTTACATAGTGTATTTCAATACATATAGTTAGATATGGTTACATGACCAATTTTTGGTGATAACAGATCTCCCCCCAATGTACGAGTGTTAGGAGAAAAATGTATGACCAAAGTATGTTGTAAGAATACAATCACTAGACACCAACGGGGAGTCATATAGAGAGAGAGAGAGAGATAGAGAGAGAGAGAGACTAAGAGAGAGACTAAGAGAGAGAGACACATCAATGGGGCTAAAGCAAGAGAGGACAGGAACCAAGGGGGAAGGGTGAACTAACTGATGTAACTGTCCTTTGATGTTGTCGTACCTGATCTCAATGAGGCGGGGGAGGCACACCCATACCTGTCGAGATAACTCAGTACAAAGAATAATGATGTGCCCTAAAAAATGAAACTGAGAAATAAAGTACATGATAAATGGTACATGACATGTTGGCATCAATGGGCTAGAAAACATTATAAGAGATCTTATATACATAATGCCTTATCCACGGAAATGGGTGGGAGGGTGGGTGTAAGAACCGAAGAAGCCCCGCTGGATAGGAAAAGGCCCTGCAAAATTGAATGGATTGTTTGGAGGAGATATGCATCGATGAGGGCTACAAGCGGCTGGAACCAAACCCATCAAATATGTGGAACGACATTTGAGGCTGTAGGATAATCTGAGGTCATATGGGCATGTGAGGGGATACTGGAAGGGCCACCCCCTCATGATGTCTGAAACATCTCACACACACCCGATAATCACTGATACAATCTACTGCATCATTAGGCCATCAAGTGTATGCATCACAAACATGGGAAGAAATCAAATCAAAGGGAAATAATAATTCCCTTTGCTTGATCCAAGGAATTGAATAAGAATGGAAGTTGGAACCAAGGTACACTGCACTCCAGTTCATTCTTTTGGAATGAATGTGCAAATGTTGATAGAATAGGGCCCATAATCAGAATCCTCAACTAAGGCACGAGAGAAAATAGTAATGTAACTAATGGACTGACACCAAGAATGATAAGGGGAATGGGGACTGAGGGACAAACATGTGAATTCCCTTGTTAGAGCATAAAGTGCATGGTTGACCTAGCAACGACTGACTTAACTCTGGAGGGGATGTTGGACAGTATGACTGGAGACCAAAAATGGAAAACACGGGATGAATCAGATGTAATGATGGATGAAAGATTGTAATGGAACATAATGGGACTCGAAATTGACTCCAAGGATAGAAGGGTGACTCATCATGGATGCTCTGAACAAGGGTGACTCAATGATGTTGCCACATAGAGAAGGCCAAGGGGGAACATGAAAACATGAGTGAATGATGGTTACACATGATGAAAATCGACACTTGAGATGACAAGTGCTAAGGGAAAATGGTCCTGAAGTACAAGTGACTCATATGAAGAAATTTGATTTTAAGAGGTAGTAAAGTGACACTTCATGGAAAAAATGGCTTCTTGGTGAAGTGTCATATTACCAAAAACTGAATGAAACCCATTAGAGTAACTAGTGAGATCTTTCCAATGGTGTTGATGGTTTGTCAAATGAAGCTATGATCTGGTCACAATGTGCAGTAGAAAAACTATGGGTTTTCTTAGAAAATGGATTTTTCCCTCCAATTTTTTTTTTTTGCTACGTGAGTTGTGGTGAATTTGGAGAGGAGGAGAAGGCCCTAAATCTTGTGGAAATCGTAGTGAGAAAAACAACCCATGGAATCAAGATCTGTGACTTTTAGGAAGGTGGTCTTACTTGTCTCTTCAATTCCAGCGGATTAAATTTTTAGTTTAGGGGCCCATAGCTCACTGGGAGACCCATTCTCATCTTCTCAGTCGGATCACACTTTTTGGGCCCAAAACTACACTCTGGCTCACAGAAAATAAAGGAAAACCCACGATCTCGTAAGTTTTGGGAAGAAGACTATGATGTGGAGTTGAGAGGGACAGTGGTCTACTGGTTGGGTGAGATGTAAGGGTAGAGTTCTGAAGTGTAGTGATTTTGTCTCTAAATTAACAATACTTAATGGTGTATTGTAGATATGGTATATCTCAAGATCAACTGGCGTGAACGATATTTGGATGCCCTTCATTTTGAGATTCAGGGGAATTAGGTGGTGTGAAAGGCATTGCCTTGTTAGAGGGTTCTCAAGTTGTGGGAGAACCCACTGATGAGGGTAGGTGAGCCCTTGATGTCGAGGATCATGAGCTACTAGGATCCAAACCAGGATATCTTTATAGTGTAGGGGCATAGGATTAAGCTGACATACCCAGACATATATTTATTAACTGGACTCCCCCAGTGGGAGTGGTGGGGGATGTACATCTAGTGTTGCCGCATGGTAGGAACATTTTAGAGTTGATGGATCACCGCTGTCCACAGGGTGTTCGTGTTAAGGGCAAAACCATCCCAATTAGTGATCTAGAGAGACTACAGACACAGGCTATCACCACAATGGTCTACAGATTCTGGGAAACTAGTCATTCATTCACATCACTAGGGGGAAGAGGATGTTGATATAGTGTGTGCTGGGGGGGAACTACTATGGGTGGGCCCAGATGATGCTGTCATCATTGGAATGAAAACTGATACTATGTAGGCAGCAGGTGAACCATGACTATGCGTTAGTTATAGTACTATGTGCATTCTTCTTTGATAAGATCCCTACTATCTTCCCTCATGTACAAATCCGTGTTGGGGGCCCACATGAGCCCAGGATGCACCGTTGGGGGAAACCACTGCTTAAAGGAGGAGGAGTGGGGATCAGACGTGTGTTCTAACCCAAGTTTTGTGTACATTGGGATCAGATGCCACTATACATAGATTATTTTCCATACAGTGGTATGAACTATCAAAGTGATCCTGACTTACTGCTTCCACCCATACAAGCATGGAGCCCATATGGTAAGTGTTAAGTTTCTATATTTTGGTACATTTCACATTTTTATAACTTGTAGATGGTACTTAGTTTAGAATACGTGGTATGCAAATATTTCACCAGTGAAACCTGCACAATATACCGAATGAGATGAAGCACCTAGGGTTGTAGATCAGAGCACTTTATCGTTACGCCAGGGTCTTGACTACAAGGCTCTACCTGATGACCTCTATCGTAGATGTGATGTGGTCTTGATCGGAGTTTTTGAGCGCGGATGGCATGAACTAGTAGATCTGTATATAGATGAGTGTATTGATCTACCCTTAGAGTGGCGAGGGCTCATGCGATGCAAGACAATAGTAGGTGAGGCAGTACATCATCTACGAGTAGGGGGAGCAGATCCATTGGCTTGGGATCCTCCATATGGTGACTAGGAATAGGGACATGTGGGTCCCCTTGTTTTTGTTTTGATAACATGCTATGGGCATGTATGATTTATTTAGAGTAGTGGACTCCAAACACTTGTATTTTTTATATGTCGATACATAATGTGATTATGCATCTTTGATATGATGATTGTGGTTCGCCATTTGTTTTGGTTATGGTTGTCTTTTGTGGTATATATGTGATAAATTCCAATCTAAAATATTATTTGCAATGGTATCTACATAGCTATTTTGGGGTTTAGGAACATGATTAAATTTAATGGAATCAAATTCATGTACCAAAAGCTTAACCTGTAGATATTTTCTAAAAGGGACTTGGTTATACACATCATCAACACCATTCAATTCCATGAAAAGTAGCAAGTAATCCAAATGAACATGAAGATGAAGGATGGGATGAGCAAGGGAATTGACTAACAAACCTATCATTGCATCATATAAGTAAGGTTGAATCTTTGTAGACTCTAGGTGAGATACTGGTGAGGGACTCTACTATTTGTTTATTGATCATTGATGTTATGATGGAATCAGGTGATGATTGAGACCTTGGCTCCTAATATGTTAGTTGATGAACTATAACGATCTTTCCATTATGGGGAAAGGAAATCTTATGAAAAAGTGTAGATGCCACAACTGACATCGCATAAATGTACCTACAACCCAATAGAATGTTCTAATCTAACAAGGCATCGATAACCTCTATGTTGATGCAAACAGTCTTGCTGGCAACTATGATAGGACAATTGCAGTACATGTCAAGGGGATGTGAAGGGTGACCATCCCAAGCATGCAAAGTGATGGTGGATTAGGATAGCTCAAGTGACTTGAGTTGTTTCCAAACATTCATGGACATCACGCATGTGGATGCACCTTCGTCAATAATACACCACTGAATGATAGCCTTGCATACTTTGATAGTATTTGGAAAGTAAAAAATGGAGGTAATGGTGGATGATATGATGTATCAACTGGGAAGGAAATGAAACAATTTTCTGAAGGGTCGACTGCACCTAGAGCATTTAGTAGAGCTTTATTCTATGATGGGAATGATTGGAGAACTTCCATTGTCGACATGGCAGCATGTGATTGCACCAAGTTGTCTACTATACTGTAAGTATGGGAGGCTTAGTTAGAAGTAACATTACATCGTAATTGTCCTTTTGGGATCTTGGGAATGACCTCTAATTTTGGTGGAGGGATCTATAAGGAACCATTGGGTACTGTAATGTATGCAGAGGACTCTTTGGTTTTGGTCTTGACTGCAGACGAAGGTGATGGCTTTTCATACTGAAACAACCAAGTTTGGAGGTTGATATCTAAGGTGCTAACTTTGTCAGAGTTCATAATATGAATCTGGTAGTCACTATGACAAGATTGCTGAGGTGGAGAGGTGGTCTGGCCTTGTTCAAGTTGGGAAGCGATAAACCCTTGTTGGGGGGAAGTATTCGTGAGCACGACTGGTTGATTTGCTATAGGATTAAGAGGTTTTTGCCTTGGCTGCGAGCCTCTAGATGTTGCTTGGGCTTCCCACATTTCACACATATGGGGTAAGAGAGGACACTCATGAGTATAATGGCCATGCACACTAAAACATGCACAAGGCTTATTCATATGAATTATCTTGGTTTACTTGGACTAATCTCCCTATTACTGGTTTTTGATGGTAGGCTGGTTCCCCTGGGGTATATTAGGTTGATTGTCCTAGTTACCCTGCATTTGTTGGTTCCAGTTACCTTTCCCCTTATTCTTCTTCTTCAAATTGGGGGGATTGTTTGCACCCTATTGAGCATACACTTGCGCTTGTGGGGGAGGTGGATGTTGTGGCAGAGGTTGAAGAGGTGTGGGAGGCTGCGACACTAATGCCTGAGGGGCAGGAGTGCTTGATGGTGCACGAGTGTAAGAGGGGGAAGGGGGAATGGTTTGTTAAATAGGTTGAGCAACAATTGGCCCTAACATCTACTAATGTAGTTTGATGAATGCATATGACATGCTTTGTCCTTAATACACGTTGCTGGGGGGAGGGGGATTTTGGAGGAACTGGTCTCCCCCCCCTCCCCCTAAGGATAGCCATATTGGTTGGGCATATGGTGATTGATGGGAAATGGATCCAACGATAATGATACCATCAGTGGCATGAGATCCACTTAGTGCATTTGCACCACTAGGTCTAGGGAGATCTGGCAAGACGGTATAAACATAACCGAATTGGGCATAAATCGGGTCATATTTCAAGCCAACCCAGAGAGCTACTTCCTATGATTGAGGAAAATGAGATGCGACATATTTTCCTTTGAGGGCTAAGAGCGACCTAAGAAACCAGTAGAGATAAACATGATCTTTGAATGTAGGAGCAGGACATGTGCTCCTCCCTCTACGCCATTCTTGGACATGGTCAGAAAGGAGACTAACAGAAGTTTGATGGAATATGGTCAATAATTCAACAGTAGCGTCATATCAGAGAGGTAACTATAAATATGAAAGGAATGCTTAAGCCAAAGTCATAAAAGTGGAATGGGAAGTAAAAGGCTGGTTGACATACCACTTTGCAGCATATCTAGTGAGCGTGCATTGAAATAACCAAAGATGAAGGGAGTCATCAGTTTTAGAGTTTGAAGAACACCACATATGGAAGGATTGGACATGGTTAGTGGGGTCATGTCCAGAATTACCCTCAAAATTGGGAATGTCAGAGGGAATCTTAGTTGGGATAGCTGGCCAACTAGCATCATGCTGTATGGGGTCATTTATCAAATTGTTGAAATCTGGAAGGCTTAACCCAACCATAAAAATAAGTAGAGGAGCTACCGAAATGGTTCCTGTGGCAATTCCGCTAGATGGGACTATAAGAGTAGGCCTAGAGCCACTAGTTTGTGGGTTTCCCCCACTTGCATTAGATCTAGACATGATGAATACACGTAGGAGGGAAGACTCAGAATCATATGAGGAATCAGATAGACCAGAAGAAGAGTCAATATGGGGACTCGGGGAAGAATTCACTCGGACCCTATGGAGAGGAGTGATACATCCAAGAGGAAACTAGGCGTGAAGACCTTGGAGTCTCTGCGAAATATTCCTTGGTGGCACTATGATGGCAAGACATTGGTGACACATAAATGATGAAGGACAATAAAAAGAATAATGTTGTCTCTTGTGAGGGATATTGATTAATTAATTTTATGTCTTGGCTTGGCGGTGTAAACCAAGTTGCCTTCACTTCAAGTGTGCTTGTGTGTGTCACAATGTGTGTTAATTTTAATTAAGCCTAGATGATTATTTGAGAAAAGAAAAAAGATGTCGAAAACTATAAATAAGTTGAAATAATGAATAATAAACAAACCGTAAATTATGCATACAACCCCACCCAAACTAGGTTGAGAAACAAGGAGACTGAATGGTGGAAAATGTGACTCAAAACACATTGCAAAGGGCCATAATATCTAAGTGTCAGTGTGACTAGGATCTAATGACTCTATGCGGTTGGAAATGACGCAGTAAAAAATAATAAACTAGAGAGAAACATGCTACAAAAGATAGGATTAACGGTGAAAAACCTCGAGAAAATGATGGAACCCTAAGGCAAAGGGCCAAACAAGACTCAAAAGGGAGTTTTGGTTGAACAAAACCCTATCTTAAGAATCTGATAACATGATGGCTCAAATATGTAAATAATTGTTGAAAGCACTGAAAATCTCAAACTATCTACTCAGCGTAACTCTTCTTATAAAGGTGGAAGCAGAATGAAACCCTAAGGGCTTGATTCTTCTTCAACAATACAAACAAAGCATATCTAGGCTTGAAAAAGGTTGGGACTGTGGTCAAACAATCTAGTACAGTGCTCTCGATGAAAAACCCAAAAAAATTGCAGACAAAACTTAGAAAATCCCTAAATCACAAGTACTAACCTATTTTCAGGGGAGCTCACACTTTTTGGTCCATGAAATGCGCTTTGGACCTCCACACCACAGGTTTGGGGATGAAAAGTGTGATTTTTGTTCCTTGGTTCTCAGGCGGCAGGTCATAGAAAAAGTTGTCGTCTTGCATGTGACTGGTACCTGTTACCTGTGGAAGACGCCAAAAAACACTTGAAGTTAGAATTTTTATTGTTTTCGGGTTAAAAAGCTAGATCATAACATTAAGATATTAAAAATAGAAAAACAATAATAGATGAAATAGATGATCATCCAGGTTTCTGAATCACTATAGTGGATTCACCATTTGTTATAGTGTATTCTTATTGAGAGTGTACGAAAAGAGAACACATTAAGATGTGGATTATAAACAACCCTAACAACAAAAATGGCTATAGAACCATTTAGATCTGCAACAGATATAAGAAATAAAACCTGCAAACTTTTAGATCTATGCAACAAAAGTAGCTATAAATCAGAAAGAAATAAGAACTAGAGTGAATAATAACTCCAAAACAACCAATGGACAAGACAAGAATATGAAATTGTAATTTTATTATGTAACACCTAGTGAAAGGAATAGGTAAAATGTTACTAGTCACCCTCAAATGGGATGGGTTCTTGGCTGTCCTCAACGCTTCAGCTTGGTAGAGTATCTCCTCCCTATAATGTATAAACCCAACACAATGTGTGTGCAAAGCTCAAATGGGAACTCAGAGATAAAAATAAATGGAAAGTGACAATGATAATAATTAGAGTTGCAACAATGAGTGCAATAATAAAATTAATTGAAAGTCAAGAATGAATGTAAAACCCTATATTTTATAACAAAATATTAGGTTATTCTCTAATAATGGAAAATAATAAAATATTGTTAACCAAATTCTAGACCTAACCACTTGGAATATTTTATTATATTTTGTTGTAAGGAAAAAGTATTTAATTTGTCAAATACTTTTATTTAGAAATAATAAATAAATAAATGATTTATTTATCGTTTCGAAAAATTAGTTAAATAATAATAAAAAAATAATGGTTTGTTTAATTATTTCTAGGTGATTTAGTCAAATTTAACATGGAATAATAACTAAATAATGATTAATTTATTATTCTTAGAGAAAAATAAGAAAAATAATGATTTGTCTAATTATTTCCCATGATTTGGTCAAATATGAAAAGGAATATTAGATAAAGAATGGTTTAATTAACCATTCCTAGAGGAAAATTAAATACATAATGATTTATTTAATTATTCCTCATGGGTTTAACCAGAAATAACTTAATAAATGTGGTTTATCAAGTAATTTCTTGTGGTGAAAGCAATTTTACTATGGTAAAATTGGTCTTACATGGTGTATTTTGATACATCTAGTTAGATATGGTTGGATTACCAATTTTTGGTGATAACAGATTCCCCCCCAATGTACGAGTGTTAGAAGAAAAATGTATGACCAAAGTAAGTTGTAAGAATACAATCATTAGACACCAAAGGGGAGTCATAGAGAGAGAGAGAGAGAGAGAGAGAGAGAGAGAGAGATACATAATTCCCCACCCTCTAAAATAGGTGGGAGGGTGGGTGTAAGAACCAAAGAAGCCTTGCTGAATAGAAAAGGGCTCTACAAAACTGAATGGATCATCTGGAGGAGATATGCATCTATGAGTGTTGCAAGTGACTGGAACCGAACCCATCAAATCTGCGGAACGACATTTGAGGCTATAGGATAATCTGAAGTCCTCTGGGCATGTGGGGGGATACTGGAAGGGCCACCCCCTCATGACGTCTGAAACATGTCACACACATCTGGGAATCACTGGTACAATCTGCTGCATCAATAGGTCATCAAGCGTATGCATCACGAACATGGGAAGAAATCAAGTCAAAGGGAAACAAGGATTCCCTTTTCTTGATCCAAGGAATCGAACAAGAATGGAAGCTAGAACCAAGGTACACTGCACTCTAGTTCATTCTTTTGGATTGAATGTGCAGATGTTGATAGAATAGGGCCCACAATGAGAATCCTCAACTAGGGCACGTGAGAAAATAGTAATGTAACTAATGGACTGACACCAAGAATGATAAGGGGAATGGGGACTGGGGGACAAAAAAATGACTTCCCTTTTCAGAGGATAAAGTGCATGGTTGACCTAGCAATGACTAACTTAACTCCGAAGGGGATGGTGGATAATATGACTGGAGGCCAAAAATGGAAAACATGGGATGAATCAGATGTAACGATGGATGAAATAATGTAATGGGACACAATCAGACTCGAAACTAACTCCATGGATACAAGGGTGACCCATCATGGATGCTTTAAACAAGGGTGACTTGATGATGCTGCCACATGGAGAAGGCCAAGGGGGAGCATGAAATCATGAGTTAACGATGGTTATTCATGATGAAAATTGACACTTGAGATGACAAGTGCTAAGGAAAATGGTCCCAAAGTACAAGTGAATCATATGAAGAAATTTGATTTTAAGAGGTGGTAAAGTGACACTTCATGGAAAAAATGGCTTCTTGGTGAAGTGTCAAATTACCGAAAAATGAATGAAACCCATTAGAGTACTCAGTGAAATCTTTCCAATGGTGCTAATGGTTTGTCAAATGAAGCTACGGTCTGGTCGTAATGTGTAGCAGAAAAACTCTGGGTTTTCCTAGAAAAGGGATTTTTCCCTCCAATTTAATTTATTTGCTAAGTGAGTTATGGTGAATTTGGAGAGGATTAGAAGGCCCTAAATCTTGTGGAAGTAATAGCAAACAAAATAACCAATGGAATCAAGATCTGTGACTTTTAAGTAGGTGGCCTTACTTGTCTCTTCAATTCCAATGGATTAAATTTTTAGTTTAGGGCCCCATAGCTCATTGGGAGAACCCTTCTCATATTCTTAGCCGGATCACTCTTTTTGGGCCCTAAACTACACTCTGGCTTGCAAGAAATAGAGGAAAACCCATGATCTCACAAGTTCTAGGTAGAAAAATATGATGTGGAGCTGAGAGGGAGAGTGGTCTGCTGGCTGGGTGAGATGTAAGGGTAGAGTTGTGAAGTGTAGTGATTTTGTCTATAAATCGACAATACTTAATGGTTTATTGTAGATATGGTATATCTCAAGATCAATTACCGTGAACAATATTTGGATGCCCTTCGTTCTGAGATTCAAGGGAATCAGGTGGTGTGAGGGGCGTTGGCTCATTATAGGGTTCTCAAGTTGTGGGAGAACCCACTGATGAGGGTAGGTGAGCCCTTGATGTCAAGGATCATGAGCTACTAGGATCCAGACCAGGAGATCTTTATAGTGAAGGGGCATAGGATTGAGCTAACATACCAAGACATATATTTCTTAACTGGACTACCCCCCTGGGGGTGGTGGGGGATATACATCCGGCATTACCTCGTGGGAGGAACATCTTAGATTTGATGGATCATCGTTGTCCATGGGATGTCCGTGTTAAGGGCACAACCATCCTGATTAGTGATCTAGAGAGACTAGAGACACAGGATATCACCATAGCGGTCTGCGGATTCTAGGAAGCCAACCATTCATTCACATCATTGGGGGGAAGATGATGTTGATAGAGTGTGTGCTAGGGGGGAACTACTATGGGTGGGCCCCAATGATGTTGTCATCATTGAAACGACAACTGATACTATGTAGGTGGCAGGTAAACCACAATTGTGCATTAGGTATAGTACTATGTGCATTTGTCTTTGATAATATCCCTAATATGTTCCCTCATGTACAAATCCGTGATGGGGGCCCACAGGAGCCCAGGATGCACCGTTGGGGACAAATACTGCTTAGAGGAGGAGGAGGGGGGATTAGACGTGTTTTTTGACCCAAGTTTTATGCACATTGGGATTAGATGCCACTATACATAGATGATTTTCCATACATTGGTATGAAATATTAGAGTGATCCTGACTTACCACTTCCACTCGAACGAGCATGGGGCCCATATGGTAATTGTTAAGTTTCTATATTTTGGTGCATTTCATATTTTTATAACTTGTAGATGATATTGAGTTTAGAATATGTGGTATGCAAATATAGCACCGGTGAAACCCGCAGGATATACCAGATGAGCTAAAGCACCTGGGGTTGTAGATTAGAGCGCTTTATCGTCACACCAGGGTCCCGACTACAAGGCTCTACTTGATGACCTCCATCATAGATGTGATGTGGTCCTGATCGGAGGTTCTAAGTGCAGATGGCACGAACTAGTAGATCGTTATATAGATGAGTGTATTGATCTACCCTTAGAGTGGCGAGGGCTCATGTGGCGCATGGTGACGGTAAGTTAGACAGTATGAGATCTACGAGTAGGGGGAGCAGAGCCATTGGCTCGGGATCCTCCAAATAGTGACTAGGAACTAGGACATGTGGGTCCCCTTTTTTTTGTTTTGATAACATGATATGGGCACATATTATTTATTTAGAGTAGTGGACTCCAAACACTTTTATTTTTTATATGTCGATACATAATGTGATTATGCATCTTTGATATGATGATTGTGGTTCACCATTTGTTTTGGTTATGGTTGTATTTTGTGGTATACATGTGATAAATTCCAATCTAAAATATTATTTGCAATGGTATCTACATAGCTATTTTGGGCTCTAGGAACATGACTGAATGTAATGGAATCAAATTCACATACCAAAAGCTTAACTTGTAGATATTTTCTAAAAAGGACTTGGTTATGCACATAATCAACACCATTCAATTGCATGACAAGTAGAAAGTAATCCAAATGAACATGAAGATGAAGGATGGGATAAGCAAGGGAATCGAATAAAAAACCTATCATTACATCATATTTGTCTTGATTATTGGTAGCAGAACCAATTCACACACCATTAGAGTGAACTAACGTATGCAAGGGGGTAAAAATGGCCCAAGTTTCCCAGTCTAGATTCCTCGAGAAGTGACTCACACCATCGACATAGAAAATATATAGTGTGGATGATGGATCCATCTGAAAGGCACAAAAGAAAAAAATTGAGAGAATGCAAGCTACCTAATTGCATGGCAAAAATAAATACACACAAATTAATTTTATGGGTAAAATTTCTTGAGGTAGAGTGTATTGCAAGGATTAGGAAGAAGTTGGCCTTCAAAATACTATAGAAGATGTGCCCCCTTATCCAAGTCTTTACGAATGATGTACGGTCCTAGTCATAGTGATTCGAACTTCCCATGCCCCAAGACATCATCGGCCTGGTCATATAAAAGAGCAAGGCCATCTTCGTGAAAGGTACGAGTGTTGTCTTGATGGGCCCTGACCCAGGCTCAACATTAATTAGATAGGAAAATCTCTACACTACTGGCCCTTTCGGCATCAATTCACAGAGTGTAAACTGAAGTCTCATCTGAAGTAGTATGGGGGGATGCAGGAACCATGTTTCTACACCCTTAGATAGTTGTAATGTCGTTTTATTCCCTAACACTTCCTTCACACAGACTGATAAGCCTTTTAGGGCTTATCACTACACTTCTCTTATTCAACTTCGAAACCTTCACGATGGTCTATGATCATCCTTCGCGAACCCTGAATAGGAAATTCAGATGCTTACACTCCTCTGTAATTACACTTACTCTGTATCTACCCAAATTAGCTTAAGTATTGTTTAACTTCAACATGCATTATGATTATCTTCGCGTAAAAATATATTCTTACTTGCGTTCATATGACATAGTAAAACACATAGATTTGCGCATCAATACAACATTAAATCATAAACCTTGTATTCAACATAACATAATTGCATACATTCATAATAGAAGTAAAATAGCTCATACACATATATCTCCAGAATAATTCTCTTTATTGATGGTTTAGATCTCTAATACAGACCCTAACTTGTCTACGCACACAGCTGCAGGGTTCTGTGCACTCAGCTACGGAATTCTATCCTAGGCCTCCACACACTCAGCTGTAGAGCCTCCTTCCTACACTAAGACTCTTCCCTCTTATCTCTCACAGATCCATTACATCGATCAATTTCCCAAAATCTTACTAAGAACTTAACTGCCTCAGACTCTTCTAAGACTCCTTTTTATACATTCCCATGGTCCGTGGACCAAGGGTGGATCTCATCAAGATGACATAGGCTACCTAAACTAAGGGTGGAAACCATTTTTGACTATTTACATCTCCGCGCTCTACAACCACAAAATGCGGAGGCTTTACATTCTTTATACAAAACATGGGCCTTTAGCCCCAAAATTGACCCTAGGGGACCTATTCCCAACAGGCCCCCAACACAAATCTGTTGACTCGCCCTGAGTCACTTGGCTAGTGCGGAGATCTTGTCACAAATACCTCCTAGCTCCACCTATACTACTGCAACCTCGGTGGTACATTGCATCACCGCCTACTTATCCTATTCAACCAACTGCTCAGTCGTTGGGCTTATGCTATCTTCCTATATTTTCTATTGTGTCGCCTACAGACTAGAAAATTTTCCTTCAATAGCGGCTATGAACACATAGGCTTCCTCTATCTAAGGTCCCAATCTTGCCTTTAGTACTGCCTCCTTGAATTGACTTGTGTCCACCTATTCCTTTAGTGTCTTCAGTTCCTGTAGCTTTGCTAATCTTAGCGTGATGGCAACGATGTGCATCGTTACTTTAACCTTGTCATACCTGTTACACTGAAATTTGTCACCATGACTATCTGCAGTTAATATGGCTCCATCAATAGTCATATTATCCTCCTTGTCAAGCCTTATACTTCTACTCTTCATGTCAAACTTCAAAAAAGAGAGAAAGTCATTAAAAATCATGTTTATCTCTGGGCACGCAGGTTCTCTCTACCTTGCTTGCGTGTACGCATCCCAAAATCATTGTACCTGCGTACTTGTACGCTCTGTAACTCAAGGGATGGGTGCGTACTCCTGTAAAGGTCAAAAGGCGCGAGTTTCATCTTAAAAAAGTTACTTGTGGTCACTTCTAGAGCTTTCTAGAAGAGTGTTTGACGTGTATTGAGTGCCTC
>APFE031153495.1:95998-116803 GCA_000404065.3 Pinus taeda | reverse complement strand
TATTTATTATTTATTATTAAGGGAGGGATGTTACAACTTGTTTCTTTCTTTCATCCATTCAGCTGCGGGTAAGTCTTCTAGCATGTGCGCTCCTTCTTCATACCAATCATCATCTTGCCATGATATATTAATGTACCTATTCCTTCAATTCACTCATGAACAAACGACATCAAATCAAAAACCTCCTAGTCTAACATGGTGCACTGTTTTCCATGTTTCGGGTTAGGGATAGGTGACAAGTTGGGAAGGGGGCCTAGTAATTGTGCACTGTGCAGTTCCACATGAGAAAGATGGGGGATTATTTGCTGAGACTGCACAGAGCGTAACTCAGGCTTGGACAAGGAACTCCAGGGCACAATCTTCATTGTCTAGGAAAGCTGCACAAGGGCCACTAGGAGGTAACATTGCACAGTTTAGGACACCAGTGGAAACTACAAGGTGGGAACTTGAGGGACACCTCTGTGCATTTTCCAGAGAGAAGACAAGGCAAGAAAACAGAGGGACCAGAGGATAATTCTGCACAATTTTTGAGAGCAGTGAGTCCCGACTGAGGGAAGTCACAAGGAGGACATCTCTGCACAATTTATGGGAGAATTGTAGGCTCAAATCTCTCTGCAATGTGGGGTTCTAGTAAGAAATAAGGAAGCTCAATGGTTGTTCTTGCGAAGTGTGTAGTTCAAATAGGTGAGGCAGTTTCTCCACAATTCTGGGAAGGAAGATAGGTTGCTCACCTGTGGGATTGTGCAGTGCAACTGACTGGGAGGAAATCCCCAAGAAATGCACAGTTTCAGTCAGTAGAGCAACATCACTAAGGGCTAAGACTGTGCAGTGTAGCTCAATCGGGGTTTGAGGAAGTGAAGTTGTTCCGTCGAGAGATTTTCACGAAAATGGCTAAGTGTGAGAGGCAAGTGAACTTGTGATTAATTGACATTGTGATCACACACTTAGTGTACTTCGAAAACATGACAACACTAACCACCGAGACAACATAGCAAAGCATGACCCTTTGTGGGACTATTTAGAGCTGAAAGTGACAAGTGCAACACTTTGGGTAGACCTTTGGACAACCGTGATGACACTTGTGCGACAATGCTTACAACTTTGTGTGTGAGTGCAACGAGTGTTCATAGAGCTAAGACAACCCAAACCCACAAAGAAAAACCTTCGAAATCACCAGAACAAGATCACAAGCATGATAAAGAAATCAACATGCCAAAAGACGACAATTGGTTAAGAAAGCAAAAGGGAGCAAGACACGTAGAGGAAACACATGGAATGACTTTCAGTCCTTGCAAATATGTACGTCATTGAAGACATAATGATATGACAATGATAAGCAGTCCTTTAAGCTACACTAAGAGGTGTATTTCAAAACACGTGCTTTTTTTCATACCTACCCTCCAAGATTTGTGCATTAGATGGAGTCTTTGTACAATCTCGATATTCTATCATATCTTGGGTTCCTTGGTCTACTTATCTTCTTCCTCAGTGCCTTGAGAGTCCTCTAGCATGTCATACTTATTGTGATCACTGAGAGACACATCTGCATAGTTTTAGTGGACAAGGCAGACTGAGCATCTGAGGGAAAAAACTGCACAGTTTTAGGATGTAAGGCACCCGCTATGGGATGAGGTCTTGGGAGGACACATCTGCATAGTTTTAGGATGCAAGGTAGATTAGGTAGCCGAGGGACAAAAACATGCAGTTTCTAGAGACAGTGGGTTCCATTTGAGGGAAGGACACTAGAGGAAACCACTTCATAGTTTTGGATGCTAAGGGAGGCTGGGCAGATTTCCCTTTGAAGCAAAACAAACTTCCCTTTGCATAACCTGCGATAATCCCCATACCCAAAGATGACACATACTGTAGAAAGATAAAAGTGTGAACGAGTCTTAAGATCGAAAAGGGAATCTTGAGATCATCAACTTACCAATAAGTGACTAAGGAATGATTGATCATAGGATCCATAGTAGGTTCTGAAATTTGAGTACAGGCCAAAACTTTAGAGGGTGTTGCAGCCACTACAACAGTTGGCGACACAATGGTTGAATTCTAGCTTCTCTTTTTTGGTTCATTTAGTGCAGGGCCTTGGTCCATCAGGGAGTATTGATTCATCATGCAGATTACTTCAGCTTCCCCACTTACCCCATGGACAAACATGGTTCACCTTGTACCAACTCAGTTGAGCGCAATATAAGATTCAACCAGATGACAATCTTTTGAATTGGAAAGGGTAGTTTAGCTTGCGATCTTAAGATTTCTAAGTATAATTTTCCATCTCTTGTGTTGCTCCTCTATCAGCAGGCCTGGATAGTACCCCAACAGAGTCACGTAGGAACACAAACATTGTTCCACTGCCAATGATCCTAGATAGTACCCCGATAGTGTTGCTTGCTTCACCTCTCTACGCAAGAATCCTTTATCTTCTTTCAATTTTATTTATTTTTGAAAGACAATTGTGCATCGACACTTATTTATTTTTGGGGTGGAAGAGGGATCTCGACTTATTGAGAGAGAGAGAGGTTTTTCTTTCAGAGAAGTATGTAAAGACATCTGATTCAGGTTTTCTCGTTTAGATTTTCCCCCTTCTCCATTTCTACTAGTTGGATAATCTTGAAAACACCAAAGTAGAAAACTGAGTATATACATGAGGTTTCCCAGACTGGACACAGGGTCATGGTTGGACCAAATCTCTCCTTACGGGCGGATTGTATTTTCTGTCAATACTTCATTGGCCAAAAGTTACAACAAAACACAAGGAAGACAAACACATGACTAGCCAAGGGTTGCAGTGTCATCAGACTCTTTAAATGTCAGCCACATACACATTCAGAAGCCAGGATGTAGGTCTAGGTGCAACACTTATTTGCATAGTGAAAACAAAAGGAAAACCAAACAAGAAAGGAAACAAAGCAAAAAGAAAGAAGACACAGAACTAGGAAATCAAAATCGAAGGACAAGAGAATAAAATGATTGATGTGAACATGATGTGAAACCAGAATAAGAAAACCAGAAAGAACTACTGGGAACGAGTGTAAGATGAGTGAAAGGAAAGGAGAACTACGATGCAACTAATCCTACTCCTATCCTAACAACTAGACGGTTGGGGTTATGTGTAATAAAATTTCTAGTGAAGCCACCATAGTTGTTCCCGACCTGCATCCACAAAGATATGAATGATTGATAGATAAAAAATGATGTGCAACAGAAAATACAAAAAATTGAAAAACTTGCACATGGGAAGGAAGGTCTTGGCTGTGGGTAGAAAGACATGTCACAATCACTACTTTTACCTAATGCACATGCTTACCTCTTTGATGGATACCACTTTTCAACAAACCTCAAAAGCCTCTTGCGGGTGCGTCCTTGTCTCCACCGAACTTTTTAGCAGGCACGAGGATCGTGAAACAAAACTTTCCAAGTAAGATTGTTCCAACCATTCAACGATTGGATCGTAAAATTCGTAATGGATGTCGAGAAAGCCTCGTGATCTTTGAAAAGATAAATTGTTTATTAGAGAGATGGGATCACGCTAGGAATATTGTAAAGAAAAATAGATCTGATCATTCTCGACAGTCATGCCAAGAAACTGCGGACCTGCCATAGCCATCAACGAAGGCTAAAGTCCCTCACTTGCTTGACAAAAGTATGAAGAGAGAGATGTTAAACGGTGAAGATCAGAGAGCACAAAGCCACTGTCATCAGATGTGCTGATGAGAAAATAATAAGCTGAATGACAGTCACCCAAGACAGAGAAATGATCAGATGAACTAATTGAGATGTCAGATTCCTAGTTTTCAATGAACAAAAAAAAATCCATGTTAACAATCTTGTGAATGCTTCGAACAATGAAACCAAGTTCATTGTGAGCTAGATATGATAGACATATTTGTAGTGCAAGGTTCGCAAGAAGGCTGAGAAGTTGACCATGAAGAGAGAAATTCGATAAGTATAATTGTGGGCAAAGATAGTCTTTGAGATGATCAAATTTACAATTCCATGACTTCATGAGAGATGAACATTCCCAACCTAAGTTTAACGTAAGATATTTGCATGAAGACGAATGAGATGTAACAGATTTGTGAATTTGACTATATGTGAAATTTTGAAAATTTGAAAGATCACACCTGGAATACCAAATATTCTTACACAGGGATCCACACCGAATGAAACCATGCAGATAGACAGATTGTGTGTGAGAAACCAAATCTAATTTGGTTTGAGGGGCTTACCAGAGTCACGAAGTCCTGACATAACCATCAATGGACGTTGAAGTGCCTCGACTCCCTGGCACGTGCCGAAACTTTCCAGAACTGTAGAATCACATTTTGAAACTTGAACTAGATCATGCATGGCTTGAGGGTGGCTGGTGTTGCTAATTTCAAAAATGCTCTCCTGATGGCAACCATCTCTATCACAAGTTTCAATAACAATCAGATTGCTCAATTAAGGAGGTTCTTCTGATGGCACGTCCAAAGATAAACTAATTGGTGAGTTCGCATGAGCAAGCTGATTTGACAAGTTGTCTTCATGCAACATAAGAGATGATGAGGGGTGGGAAGAGTCCTACGTGATTAGACTATTTTCAATTTTATCATGGAAAACCTCATTGTCTTGTGTCATTCAAGGAGATATCTCATCGGATGAAGAAGCAAGAGAACATGGAGTATCTCTGTCACAAGTAGATGTGTTACGAATGGTAGTACATAAGGGAAAGTGAGGTGGAGAGGAAGTTTCGATATGGACACCTTCTTTGACTGAATCACATTATAGATTTGAGTTAGATTCTTCATGACAAAACAAAAATCACATGATGTGCTTTGGAATTCGTCACGACATATGGAAGCATGGGAGTGATGACTGCCCAAGACTGGGTGTTGATCAAAAGAATTGATTGTACAAGATGTTCCACTGAGATTAGCAGATTGAGAATCGTTCAAGAATGGAAGCTCGTTGTTTTAATGTGGACAATTTTGAAACAGAGAGGGAAGATTGATAATGTCCTCACCTTTCTTCTGCTTTTCCTGTGTAATGTGACTGCCTTGCGTCTTATCAAAATTTGAATGAACAACTTGAGAATCAAGAGAATGTGAACAACTAGCTAGTGAAGTGGATTGATCAAGTAAGTCATGGTAGAAGGAGTCATGGCTTGTAGATGATAGAGGATGGCAGAGATGCAAATTATATTCGAGACTTGAGTTGTGAATGGTGACGTCCTCTTACGGAATGGAGGAGTGAGTCATTGTTGTAGGCTTCATGAGCCATTCTGGAACGTTCTCCATTGAAGCGGGAGATGGATGAGAAGATGAGATAGGGACTTGATGCGAAAACTTCTCAACTTCATGATCATTGCTAGGGGGCACCCACATCAAGACTGGAAAAGCAGGAGGACAAGGAAGAAATGGGGTGGTGGGCTCCTCCTCTACAATCTAAGGTGCCTCATGATCTACAAGAGTTGGGGAGGAAGGGAAGTCAGGAGGTTCACCATTTTGGCAAACATGAACCAAGGGTTGGAACTCTGGTCTCACGAAATCTGAGTTCAAAAATTGGTAAGGAATTTTGCAACAGAGGTGAAGGAACTACTCAACAAAGTCCTCAACTAATTCTTCAGGTTCCATTCTTCAATGATAGATTCTTTTATAGACATCTTAGTGATTGTACTTATCGATAACTTTACAGAACATCTTGGCAAGCTGAGTGAGTGAATGGATAGAAGCAATGGGTAATGTATGACACCATTCCTTAACACAGCCTTCGAATGTGAGGGTGAGTAATCTAGCCATGACATCTTTGGATTCTACTTTGTTACAAAAACAGAGAAATAACTTGAAAGAGATGTTCACGAAAAGTTGATTCACCCTCACCATCGAACTTCAGTTCAGACAGGTCATGAATGAGTTCTGCAGGGATTGTACAACTAAGCTCTTTGGAAAAACATCTCGGTATTATGATTTCAGGAAGATCCATTTCAAAATTAAGAGATTCAAATTAGACTAAATGGGCGTAGCCTCTCGTCTGGCCCTCCTTTTGTTGGGTTGTGCTATATTATTTCCACAACTAGCCCATGCAGTTAGCCAGGGGGTTAGGGGGGGGGGTGGAGCCCCCCCCTTCGTTGCGCTAATTGCATAGCGAGGGGGGGTGTCACAGGGGGTTTGAGGGGTGTAGGTAACCCCCCTTTATGGAATTTGGGGTAGCACCCCAAAATTTTTTGTTTTTTGGAACCTATATTAGGTTGGGTGGACCTACTTATGGTTTTATGCATGATTTTTGCGAATGGTTTTGGACGTGATGGTTTTCGGTCCATGGTATTGGATGCTTTGGCATGTATAAATATGTATTGTAACATTGAAAGGAACATAATGAAAAATCACACTGGTAGTCCTGGTTTTGGGATTCAGGGGAAAATCTCTATGTATATGTGTTTTATGTGTTAAGATCTCGCGTTGTTTATTTTCTGTGTTTTAGAATTTGTATGCAGGTAATTTCTGTACGAGGTTAAAACCTACATTTGATATCAGAGCTGTTTTGGCTTCAAGGGGATGCCTTTGTTGCTGAGGGGTTTCTCTCGGGCCTATGGTAGACCTTATTAATTGGGATATCTGCGAGATTGATTCTAGCGGTGAAAGAAGATGGCGAGCAGTGGAAAGATAGAGATCGAGAAATTCAATGGTCAGAGTTTTAAGTTATGGAAAATCAATATGGTGGAGTTGTTGGTGGATAAAGATCAGTGGGTCATTGTAGATCCATGTACTAAACCAACGGGAATATTCGATGAAGAATGGAAGAAGTTGGATTGGAAGGCTAAGAGCACAATACAATTGTGTGTCTTAGATTCAGTATTGCTGAATTTATCAGGGGAAGCTATGGCGAAGGCTTTGTGGGACACGTTAGGGACTTTGTACCAATCTAAATCTCTGGTGAATAAACTGTTCTTGTCGAAAAAGCTGTATAACCTGAGGATGAAAGATGGAGACTCGGTGATAGAGCATATGAATGCATTTAGTAATGTGGTAAGTCATTTATTATTTGTTGATATTAAAGTTTCAAATGAAGATAAGTGAATCAGTTTGTTGTGTTCTCTACTAGATTCATGGGATAAACTGGTTATTGCAATATGTAGCAATACAACTACCTTGCAGTTTGATGAAATGGTCTCATCCTAGTTGACAAAGGAGATGAGATGAAAAAATATGGAGAGCCAGAATGGTGATGCCTTGTCTATATGAGGACGGTCCTGATACAGAAACAAAAATAAGTCATCGAGTGGGAGATCTAAATCTAGAGGGAGATCTAAATCTCCAGGAAAACCTGTAAAGATGGTTTGCTAAAAATGAAGAAAGGAATGGCACTACAAAAGAGACTATAAATCTAAAGCTCCTGACAAAGGAAAGGGATATGATGATGCTCCTTCTGTAGAGGTGAAAACCACCTCAGATGGAGGTGGGGATGTGTACTTGGCTTCTTCAAGTACACATGTAGATCATGAAGCATGGTTGATTGAGTCAGGTGCATCCTTTCACTTCACTCCCCATAGAGAGTGGTTCTGCAAGTATGAGAAACATGATGGTCGTGATGTCTTCTTGGGGGATGACAGGAAGGCTAGAATCGTTGGTTGTGGAAAATTAAAGTTGAAGTTGCAAGGTGGAAGGGTTAGAACACTTCCGGGTGTTCTGCATATTCCTACATTAGCAAGAAATTTGATTTCCATAAGCAATCTAGATGATGCAGGTGTAAAAATAGTGTTCGAGAAGGATACTCGCAAGATGGTTAAGGGAGCATTGGTATTGATGCAGGGAGTTTGGATTGGAACTCTATACAAGCTGCAAGGTAGCACTGTTGTTGATGGGTGCAAGTGCAGTCGGTAGCCTGATGTATGCAATGGTATGTAATAGACCAACATTGCACATGCAGTGGGAGTATTGATCAGGTTTATGTCAAAACCAGGGAAGGAGAACTGGACAACAGTGAAGCGGGTTTTAGGTATTTGCGCGGCACTAGTGATTATGGTTTATGCTATCAAGGAAGACCAGGATTGGACAGAGTGTTGGATATTCATGGCTTTGTTGATGCAGTCTGGGCTAGAGATTTGGATCAGAGAAGATCTACAAGTGGGTATGTGTTTAACCTATTTGGAGGTGCAGTCAGTTGGATGAGTAAGAAACAATCTGTAGTGGCACTATCAACTACAGAGGCAAAATACATGGCATCCACTCATGCAAGCAAGGAAGCAATTTGGTTGCAAAGATTCTGTTCAAGTATGGGGTTAGTATAGGGAGCTATAAGGATAGAGTGTGACAACCAAAGTGCAATTTTCTTCACAGAGAACCCTGCATATCATTCAAAGACAAAGCTCTTTGATATTCAGTATCACTTTGTTAGGGATATGATAGAAGACAAAAAGGTGTTTTTCATAAAGGTGGACACTTTGAAGAATATTGCAGATGCATTGACAAAATTTGTGAGCTCTGAGAAGTTCTCTTGGTGTAGAGAAACAATGGGTGTTGCAGGGCTGGATAAATGACTAAGCTCTCTTGTGGTCCCCTGTAGAAAGAAAACAACAAGTGGGATAATGTTGGGTTGTGTTATGTTCTTTCCACGACTAGCCCATGTAGTTAATTGGGGGGGTTAAAGGGGGGGTGGAGCCCCCCCTTTGTTGCACTGATTGCGTAGCGGGGGGGTCACAAGGGGTTTGAGGGGTGCAGGTAACCCCCCTTTATGGGGTCCGGGGTAGTGGACATACCTATGGTTTTGTGCATGATTTTTGCACATGGTTTTGGATGTGATGGTTTTCGGTCCATGGTTTTGGATGCGATGGTTTTTAGTCCATGGTTTTGGACACAATGGTTTTCGATCCATTGTATTGGATGCTTTGGCATGTATAAACATGTATTGTAACATTGAAAGGAACATAATGAAAAATCAAGCTGGCAGTCCCAGTTTTGGGATCCAAGGGAAAATCTCTGTGTATATGTGTTATGCTCTCGCATTGTTTATTTTCTGTGTTTTAGAATTCGTGTGCAGGTAATTTCTGTACGGGGTTAAACCTACACCTTTTAGCGCCAAAAAAGTTGATGGTGCTTGACTTGCAAACATTCAAGGGATCTCCCCGGTACGAAGTCCAATTAGACCTCGCATCATTTGGTGTAGGAGTCCCATTTGGTACGATGGACCAATTTCCATTTACTTAGAGATTTCCATTAACTCTTATTGTTAAGCACATGAGAGTGTTATGCTAGTGTCTTCAAAAGCCAAGGTGAGTATGCCTAGTGAGTGCATAATGTAACCTGTGTCTTGGTTCTCTTACTAGAAATGGAGAGAGTAAAGTGAGCCTCTAAGTGAGAGGTAATAGTACCAACCAAGAAGAGACACAGAACCAGAAAGGTCTATCTAGCTTCCAACGTAATATTTCACAGGGACTGCAACAATCATTAAAACCGAAGTGAAGGGGACAACACGTACACCACCCAGTGGAGTAGTCCACACAGACATGACAGTTGTTATAACCATAACAAAGAGATGGTCTGTTGAGTATCCCGTGGAGTAGTCCACAAGGATGTGACAGTGGTGATAACCAATACGCAAAGGTGGTCTATCTAGTATCCCACGGAGTAGTCCACATGGATGAGACAGTTGTCACAACTAATAAAACACATTCCCAACAATGTAAATACTAAAAAACCTGAAGTAGTTAACCTATCTTAGTATAGACGAAACAAACATGGATTACAAAAGCCGAAAGAATTGTCTTATAAACATCTACAAAAGATGCATGAAAACATGATGGCCTTAACATGCTTCTGAATTAAGCAAAAGTCCCAAGACACATATGTACACCATGCATCATTAGCCTTAGTAGATGAACGTTGGAGCCACTCACTCCTCAAAGAACTGGCTGTCTACTCTCAAGGCTATGTGGGAGGAGCCAAGGTGAAAAGTCCTTTCTCATACAATGGGAGGGGTATATATAGCCAAGGGTGATGCTTGACCCTTGTGACTCTTGGACTACGCTCATGACCGTTGAATTTCTTATGAATTTTCAACTGACATGACTCTTCAATTTCTTGTGTGCATCCATTGGACTTTCACTTTACATTAGATTTAGTTACACCAATTATGGCTCATACTGGTGATGTGGCCTTGAAAACTCATGACACAACTTGACATGACACTGCTAACATGTACTCGCTAGTTGTGGTGTCCATGTCAAGATGATACACTACCAAGTGATGGATGTACTCTCGAGTCTGCTTTATATTCTCCTCCACATGGCTTCATGCTGCGGGGTATTCAATGGTCTTCATATTGCAAGATGGTTCTATGCACATGTTCCTTTCGTCTCTTGATTCTTTCGTCCGTCCAGATGTAGGTAAGCCTTCTAGCATGGGTGCTCCTTCTTCATATTGTTCATCCTCTCACCATGATCTATCAATGTACCTCCTATTCCTGCAATTCACTCATGATGGGACGACATCAAATCCAAAACCTCCTACTCTAACATGATGCATTATTTTCCATGTTCTAGGCCTAGGACAGGTGACATGATGGGAAGAGGGCCTAGTCATTATGCACTACATAGTTCCATGTGACAAGGAGGGGGGACTGGTCACTGAGACTGCATAGAGCACAACTTAGGCTTGGATAAAGAACTACGGGGCACAATCTTCACTATTTGGGAAAACTGCACAAAGGCCACTAGTAGGAAGAATTACATAGTTAAGGACACAGTGGTAGCTACAAGGTGGGAACTTGAGGGACACCTTTGCGCAGTTTCCAGAGGGAAGACAAAGAAGGACAATAGAGGGACTAGAGGATGGTTCTACACAGTTTTTTAGAGCAGTGAGTCTTGACTGAGGGAAGTCACTGGCAGGACATCTCTATGCAATTTCTAGGAGCAGTGTAGGCTTAGGTCTCTGCAAAATTCGAGGTTCCAACAAGTAGGAAGGAGGCTTGACAACTGTTCTTGCAAAGTGCGTAGATTACATAGGCAGTGAGGCAGTTTCTCCACAGTTCTGGGAAGGAAGACAGGCTGCTCACCTCTAGGATTGCGTAGTGCAGCTGACTGGGAGGAAAACCTCAAGCACTACGCACTTCCAGTTAGTAGAGAAGCATTAGTGAGGGCTGAGATTATTCAGTGCAGCTCAGTTGGGGTCTGGGGAAGTGAAGTTGTTCCGTCGAGATATTTTCAGGAAAATGGCTAAGTGTGAGAGGAAAGTGAATTTATGATGACTCAGCATTGTGATCACACACTTAGTGTACTTTGAAAACATGACAAAACTAACCACCAAGGCAACATAACAAAGCATGACCCTTTGTGGTACTGTCTCGAGCTAAAAGCGACATGTGCAACACTTGGGATAGACCATTAAATGAGCATGAAGACACTTGCACAACAGTTCTTACAACTTTATGTGTGAGTGTGATGGGTGTTCACATAGCTAAGGCAACCCGAAAACATAAAGACAAACCTTCGAAATTCACCAGAACAAGATCACAAGCATGACAAAGAAATCAACATGCCAAAAGATGACAATTGGTCAAGCAAGCAAAAGGAAGAAAGAAACATAGAGGAAACACATGGAATGACTTTCAGTGCTTGCAAATATGCACGTCATTGAAGACATAATGATATGACAATGATAAGCAGTCATTCAAGTTACACTAAGAGGTGTATTTCAAAATACGTGCTTTGTTTTTCATACCTACCCTCCAAGATTTGTGTGTCAGACAGAGTCTTCATATAGTCCCAATATTTTATCATATCTTAGGTTCCTTGGTCTGCTTATCTTCTTCCTCAGCTCCTTGAGAGTCCTTTATCATGTCATCCTTCTTGTGGTCACTGAGAGACACATCTGCATAGTTTCAGTGGAAAAGGCAGACTGAGCATCTTAGGGAAAAAATGTGCAAGTTCAAGATGCAAGGCACTGCTGTAGGATGAGATCCTAGGAGGACACATCTGCGTAGTTTTAGGATGCAAGGAATATTAGGTAGCCTAGGGACACAAATGCGTAGTTTCTGGAGACAGTGGGTTCTGTTTGAGGGAAGGACACTGGAGGAAACCACTTCGCATTTTTGAATGCTAAGGGAGGCTGGGTAGATTTCCCTTTGAAGCAAAACAAACTTCCCTTTGCATAACTTGCGATAATCCCCATACCCAAATATGACACATATTGTAGAAAGATAAAAGCGCTAATGAGTCTTAAGATTGAAAAGGGAATCTTGAGATCATCAACCTACCAATAAGTAACTAAGGAATGGTTGATCACAGGATCCACAGTAGGGTCTGAAATTTGAGTACAGGCCAAAATTTTGGAGGGTGATGCAGCCACTACAACACTTCTCTTCTTCCTTCAAGGAAAATTGGTATGATTCTTCCATCGTCCTAGGATAAATCATGCTAATTTCATCTTGGATTTCCAACTTCAATCCATTGATATACCTTGTTGTCTTTTCCAAGGTGTCTTCTACATAAGATGCCCTCAAATTCACCTTGTAAAATTCCTCCATATACTCTCTGATTTTCAACAACCTTTGCTTGAGGTTATGAACCTATTGTTGGCTTAGGTTGGGTTGACCCAGGTTTGATCTTTTACTGTGCACCAAAAAAAACCTCAATCACTGGCCCTTTCAACAATGACCTGCAAGTAGATAATAGTCTCACCGGAAGTGACTATGGGAGGATGCAGAACTAGGTTTCTGCAACCTTGAGGGATGTGGAGATGTGGTGTTTTTGTGGTTTTCGATACTTAACATTCATAAATTACTTCAAATTCATACATTACTTCGCCACATTACATTCATCACTTAAAACATATCATATACATCCATAAAACTTCATTGTACTAAAATAAAGCGCAATTTCTATGCTACAACATATAATAAGCAAATAAACACATGAAGACACGAATTTTACTGTGGTTCATCCCAATGTGGGACTATGTCCACAAGAACTATTGCTTATAATAGAGAGTTTGTACAATAAACAGTTCTTGGCCTGCACACTTAGCTGCAAGCAGTCCACGCACTCAGCTGTGGACTTAAGCCTTTGCGCACTCAGCTGCAAAGCCTCGCCTTCTTGCCTAAACCAAATTTCACCAAGATACAACCATTCAATACATGATGTGATTCTTAAAGACTATATCCTTCTTTATTATTCATCCCTATATATAATATTAAATCAAGGGATATATTATCACACTACCATGGTCCATATACTATGGACTCCCCTAATACAAGCAACTATGGTAAAAATCCATTGAGCGTTTACAACATTACATTCTTTTAACAAAAATGAGGGGCTTTAACCCGCCCCTAAGCCTATATACTGCACAGTATATCTACTACGCAGTCTACTTTGGCACTATGCTGCTCCACTATGTGGTCCACTTCGTGCTACGCTGCATCCTTTATTTCACACTCTGCTCCCCAAAATACGAAGTCTTCATCAAAATCTAGGCCAAGTTGGGTTGCGTCCAACAAGCCCCCAACACTCACATGTGACTCGTCCTGAGTCACTCATCGGCTTTGCCTCTAATTTTTGTTGCGATGTTGTTGTAGGCTTGATTGAACTGTTGTAGAGTTTCTATCACCTTCTTGTCCTCGCTGCGTGCTTCCTCTAATAGTGCCTTTGTCTTATGTTCTACAATCTTCTGTACCAACACCATTTCCCTTTGTCGAAGCTCCTGAAGCTTCTCATCCACTTCCTGTGATAACAGGAGGGCCTCATCCTGCTAAGGTTGAGTCCTATTTATCAAAATATGCTCCTCCTTCAATTCCTCAATGTTCTTCTAGAGGGACTTACTCGCATTGATCTTCATGAGCCTCTGCGAGATTGGTAAGGTCTTTGCAGATGCCAGTATCTCTTATAACGACTACTTCTTATACTACATTTCTTCTTACAGTTTTTGTACATTTTGATCTTCCTACAATGAAGTCCAAATTTGTAAACTTTCGTCTAACAATTTCGCTTAGTCTGCCAATGCTGCAAAGATGTTAGCCATTACAACCCTTAGGTTAGTCTCCCTCTGATCCCTTACTTCATGTGGCATAGTTGGTTGCAACTTCATTTACAACGCACTAATCTACATTTCATACTTAAATTATATTGCGAAGTTTTTTTCCTTGTAAACCTTCACTGCAAGGCTGAGCTTCACAACCTTGTCTTCTACTGGCTCTTCCTCTTGGAAATCAAGGTCCAGAATCTCTCTTCATGTGGCTTTGACCACCTCCTTGATCTTCTCGTGTTCCTTTGCCATTTGATCCTTTTCTTGGATTACCTACTCGAGCTTTTACCAAAGAGCAGCTCACTCTTTTTCTACTTGAATATTTAGCTGCAAGGTGTGTTGTTCGTGCAACTTTAGTTCTTCAATTATCACCATGTACAACTTGTGTAGTCTTGACAATGGTACCGTTGCGATGTTCATATTGACATGATTCCATTCCTTCCTATTGTTACAGTTCTGTAGAGTTGAACTGTAGGTCTCCTGCATGTATATGTGCTAACCTCGCTGCAAGTGTAGACTCTATCTACCTTTCTACTCCAACCCTTTCCTCTATATGTGCTGGTTGTCTCACCGTCTACGCCAGTATCTTCAATTCTATGATTCTGTCTATGACACTAGTCAGAAGTGCACTGTAGCAATCTTTTACTCTATTCCAGGATTTTGTTGTTGCTTCCTGTATCCTATCCCCGATTTGATCTAAGTCTTCTTTAGTAAGGACCATTAGATCCTTTGTCTTAGTAGTCTTCTGCTTCTTCTTTTTCTTTGAGGTAGCTTTGCCCTCTACCTTCCTTTTTTCTGGGACAGTGGGGTCTGTCTCTGTCTTTTCTGATTTTATGTTCTGCTCCTTTAGAGGATCCTGCTGACCCTCGTCATGTAGCTATTCTTCTTGTGATTCATGCCCATCTTGATCCTTCTCCTTATATTTTCCACTCACTTCATAGTGTTATGAGGTGTCCTCCTCTTCTTCTATCGCAATATCTCCTGTTTCTCCCTCTGGCACAGTCATCCATTATGCTAGCCATTTTTGTACTAGTGCTAGCAGATCATCTTCTGTGACTAAGTATGGCAGGGAATGCCATTCCTTCTTTGTATCTTTGCGTGCCTATATGTACACTATGAAAGTCTAAGTTAAACTTTGAAACAACACTATACTGCTCGTATAGGATCAGTGATAGGTAAGGGTGCTGATTCAATACAATATGCAAATCCATATGATACAATATGAAGAACATCCTATTCTCCATTGCTCGCAATGGTTGGGTGGTAAACCATAGTGAGGCATACCGTGCAGCTTCACAGACATTTGATGCTACCAAGGGGAACTGTGAATCCTCCACCTCTCTCCATGCTAACATTTTCAATAATCAAAATTAACCACACATAATGGAATGTGGTACCTTTCTCCTAGACTTCGCGGTAATCATCTAGAAATTCCTTGCATAGGTATTCAACCTAGTTGTACTGAACCCCATTCGCACAGTGTGGCTAAGGAAACGACTGACACAAGCACTTCATTTTCCAGACACTTTCTCATGATCTTTCCATACATTATGTGTGTTGTGAAGCGAACTACCTAGTCACTGATTGAATTGATGTCATATCCCCTCTTTCCTTTTTCTAGCCCAAGCTTCTTCTTCATACTATCTGCTATAACATAGTCCTGATATTTTCCGATGCACTCCTCCGTGGGGTTTTTCCCTTGGTATGGTAGTTTTGTGATCCTCCAAATCAACTTTTGGTCTATGGGGATCTTATTTACCATCCATAAGCATCCATCGTGCACTAACACGAGAAACTAACACACACATTTCGTGTTCCTCGGACTTCCGCCAAAGTGCGACACATTTAACATATTTAGTAGTCCTGACTACACCAACCCATTTTCCCACTGCTGTGGTTCTAGCCTTGTTACTCCGATGTTTGGGTAGTGCACCTGTTTCAAATACCAGTATAGTGCGAACTGCGGATACTTTTTCTTGAAGTCATAATCTGTGAACTTCAACTACGATATTTTTCTAAGCAGTTCCTCACTGTCTTTGATTTTCTCGGGTTGTTGTTGAGGTTTGACATGTTTCTTATCCTGTTTCTTCTTTGTTCTCTCTTCCTTGGTTGGTTTCTTCCTCGACGATCTCCAATGTTTTTGTGCTAATGATGCTGTGGTTGATGCTACTGTTGGTGATGCTACTGTGAACATCTCAGCTGATGTTGCGGGCATACAAGTGGTTGCTATAGCGACTACTTCCATGATTCCTTCTATGCCTCTCTCATCAAATATACGCACAAATTCTTCAGTTGACAGGAAGTTCATGCGAAAGTTCTATGCAATTTATTCGCACTATCAGTACTTGAATTCACAATTCAGAAAAGTGTTCGATTTAGGCAGGAGACAACTTTTTATAACAAGTCTGAAATTCGAACCCCATCATTAGATCATATTTTGTCTAGCTTTCCTTCAGATTGTGTTCATTAATTTCATATTTATCATTAGATCTTTGCCAATCTGTCCTCATAAATGCAACTTTCTGCCTATTTTTCCTTTTTAACGGTCATATTTCTATTTTTCGGCAAACTTCGACGCATCCCATAGTGTAGTGAACATTTTCCTTCTGTCGCAAATCCTATGTACTTCGACATAATCCAGACTGTATCGAAGTAACTTACGTTGAAGCTGTTTCTGCAGCATAGTTTATAGTCCCGTGCTCACTTGCAACTACATGTGGCACTAAGACTTTTCTCCTTTCTTCCTCAGAGTGAAGATGTAGGGGAAGGGATGTCCCTATACAACTTCAACCTGATTCCATTGACTTTTCCTTGAATCAGTTCTCCATTTAACTTTGCTAACTAAACTGTGCCTCGATCAGTAATATACTTGATAACATATGGACCTAACCAATTAATCTTGAATTTTACTGGGAATTTCACAAACTTACTGTCATAGAGGAGAATAAGGTGTTCTACTTGGAACTTCTTATGCTTAATATATCTATCATGCCAAGCCTTTTCTCTTGATTTTTGTACTTACTGATGGAATCTTGCTATAAATATATCTTCCTCTAAAGCAATCAACTACAACATTCTTTCCTCCATTATGTTAGGGTCTACCATATTTGTGAAAATTGTAATCCTCAAGCTAGGCACAATGTATTCCATGGGCATCACAACTTCTTTCCCATAAACTAATTTGAAGGGTGTCTGAACCATCAACTTATTACATGCGGTCTTATAAGCCCATAATATTGTTGGAATTCTAAGGTCCCAATCATCTCTGTTCACATTGCATACCTTAGTCAGTGCATTCTCCAAAATATTATTAAATTCTTCCATAGTTCCATTAGCTTGAGGTTGATAAGGAGTACTCTTTTGGTGATAAACTTGAAATTCCTCAGTTAATGCTTCAATTGTCTTGTTTAGGAAATGTGAATCTCAGTCACTCATCAAGATTTTTGGACACCCAAATCTAGACAATATGTATTTAAAAATAAACTTTACAGTAGTCTCTAAGCTGTAATTCCTTACTGGTTGTGCTTTGGTGCACATTGTCAAATAATTAGTTGCAGTAATTATGTACCTCGCACTAGTCCTCTTTCTAGGTGGGTTGAAAGGTCCAACAAAATCAATATCCCATTTATCAAAAGCCTACAATGTACCTTGTGGTACGAGTGAAATCTCATCTCTTCTTGGAGGTTTTCTTTCTCTTTGGCATACATCACAAGCTTGAAAGTAATCCTTTGCATCTTTGTGTAGTGTAGCCCACCACAATCCTGCTCTCAAAACCTTCTATGCAGTATATTTTCCTGCATAATGTCCACCAATTGCACGTTCATGAGCCTTTATTAGAATGATTTTCCTTTCATGTTTAGGAATATACATGATCAATTTCTCATCTGTTCCCATCTTATATAAGTGTCATGCTATCAATGAAAAATCAGTTGCCTTCACCACTAATTCTTTCTTTTTCTTCATAGTATATTTTGAGGGAGCCATTCATGTGTTGAAAAACTGAATAATGCCTACAAATTGGTCATCTGCAACTCTAATTGCAAGTACCTACACATAAGGGAGATTGTCTTCTATACTGGTTGGTTCTTAGCCTATTTCTAATCTTGACAAATGGTCAGGTCCTGCATTTAGTCTTCCTGGTTTAACAATAATTTCAAATTCATACTCTTGGAACAACAATAACCATTTTCAAATCTTTCCTCCTAAGAGAGGCTTATTAACCAAATACTTTTGTGCATAATGATCTATAAACATATTGAAATGTGATCCCAACAAATAATGTATAAATTTATGCAAGGACTATACCATTTCCAATCCTTCCCTTTCTATGGTTGTGTAATTCTTCTCATCTTTACATATTTTCCTACTTACAAAAGCTATGGGATGATCAATTTCTCATGCACCAGGTTGTGCTAGTACCACTCCCAAAGCTATATAAGAAGCATCCACATGGACATGAAATTCCTTATTCCAATAAGGGAATACTAGTATATGAGAAACTACCATCTTTTCCTTCAATATGTCAAGGCTCTTTTGACATTCTTCATCCCATTGGAAAGTGACATCTTTCTTAGGCGTAGTAATTTGAGCATATCCTTTGATAAATTTCTTGTAATATCCTGTATGTCCCAATGT
Organism: Pinus taeda; assembly: GCA_000404065.3. Lineage (NCBI taxonomy): Eukaryota > Viridiplantae > Streptophyta > Pinopsida > Pinales > Pinaceae > Pinus > Pinus taeda. The sequence continues at coordinate 98,168 of APFE031153495.1, read as the reverse complement.
AGTGTGAAGTTATCTTATTGTCTTCGGTGGAGGTAAGTTCACAATGATAGAAGTTTTCGCAAGGTCTACCATTAATTATTTCTTGCAAACAATATGTCCCAACAATATACCAAAAGGTACACAAAATATGCACTTCTTCAAGTTCAAGGAGATCTAATATTGTCTACATGTATCAAGCATAAGTCTTAAACTTTGAATATGTTTTCTTAACAACCCAAATACTGTCCAATCATCAAAGTATACCTTTAGAAATTTTTGGATATATTCTTTCAAAGTTGTGACCACCACTCCTGAAAATATAGCAGGGGCATTCTTCGGTCCAAAAGGCATCACTGTGTATTCTCCAATTCTCCAATTCTCCAAAGGTAGCCTGTTCTGCCAATTCTCCAATTCTCCTTATGAGTCTGATGCACAAGAATTGTTATGTTCCCAAGTTAGCTTGCCCTCTATAGTGGGGTTAACCCAATCCTGTTCCTTTTTTGTCAATTGATAGATATTATCTATATCAGTTGCACAATACTCTTCTCTAACTAGCTTTGTATACATTTCCCCTTCTGATGGATCCAAGGGAACGATTACCCTCATATTATTCCCTTCGAATATCACTTGTCTCTTCTTTATATTAATTATAGCCATGTTATCAAGTGCCCAATCAAGTCCAAGTAATGTAGGATAGGGGTTACTGTCATCCACAATTTCTATTACTTCAAAGTCAATTGTAGTACAAACTCCTTCAATATTTATTGTTACACCTGATAGTCTTCCTAAGGGGAAGATCTTCTGTTGATTTTCCATCCTTAGTTGAATAGGTGACCACTATAGCTTTGGCTTATCCATTAAATCCCATGTCTGCTTTGTAACAACACTAGCTTCAGATCCCAGATCTAAAATAACTTGATCCGTCTCATATTCTCCTATCTGCCCGCACTACGCCTCATTTGTCTTCTTGTTCTCTTTTGTTGTTGAAAATTATTAACTACATGCAACTCACTTTGTGGTGTTTCTTTAGATGCACATGAATCTATTAATTTCTAAATTCCTTCTACAACTTTATGATCCCTTAATAACTTCATACAAGTTTGCAGAAAAGAACTTAAAATGCCTTCCTAGCTTGCTGACTCCTGATCTCGTGTCAAAGCTTTTTCCTGTCTCAAAGCTGATGCTATGTCACAATTACTTCTATATTTCAGCTGTGCACTATATGTGGAAGCTCTATCATCCATAAATATTCTCTTTGCTTCCATAAACACTTATTTTTCCTTCTAAATATCAAAGGCAAGATATTTTTCATCAGTCTTTCTAACCCATGTAGTCTCAGATTCCTTCTTTTCATTTACTTTGTCATCATCAGTCACAGCTCCACTTCTATTAACAATATTGATTTGGGGATCATCGGTTCTTCTTTCGGTAGTCATCATCTGGATATTTTTTTTCGGCTATTGGTTTCTCTTCTCTTGCATCTTTTCGATAAGTACCAGAAATTCTTCAATTACATGATCAAAATATTTACAACACTTACATGTCGTAGTGGGATTCTGATAGTTTCTAACAAAGTGTCTTGGATGGCCGCAGTTATAGCAAATAATATGTCCACCTCCTTGACAAGCTCCGCCACCTCGACCATTGTACTATCCATTGTCCTCATGTCCATGTTCTTCTGCTTGCATCCTATAAGTGTCAACCCCGCGCTCCATCATTAGTTCATAAGCTTGACAATGGTTCTCATCATGTCCTACCAATTTACAGTACTTGCAATACAAGTTCCTGGGAGTCTGCACATATTTTTCAATAAATGACAATGTTAGGCCCCTATACTACTAGTGTAACCCCTTATTGTTATTAGTACAACCCACTTATTCTATTGATGTACCCATGTAGTGCCCATATTGTTATTATTGTGCCCCATAGAAGCCCACTATTGTTATTATTGTGCCCTTACATTATTATTGTTATGTCAGCTCTGATTAGGTTATGACCCCTTAGACTCCTATATATAGAAAGGAGATCTTTTCATTTGTATCATCCAAGAATTTTTCATTCATGTAATGAAAGGAGGTTTCCCCCTCGAAGAGGCTGAATTCTAAGGCATTGATCTATCTTTTCTATCTTTTCTTGAGTTGGTTTCATAACATTTGGTATCAGAGCTTTGGATTCTAGGGTTTCGCTGCTC